>UZAF01016463.1:26185-41140 GCA_900617895.1 Haemonchus placei
ATACATACATGTATACATACATACATACATACATGTATACATACATACATGTATACATACATACATGTATACATACATACATGTATACATACATACATGTATACATACATACATGTATACATACATACATACATACATGTATACATACATATATACATACATACATGTATACATACATATATACATACATACATGTATACATACATATATACATACATAGACAAAATCATTCACTTTTCTGGTGACCCCTTCTTTTTCTGGTGACTGGTGATCTATCTGGATAGGGGACGACACTTCTTCTAAGCTGCTTATCATCAACTGAAATTTATAAGGTTGAACCGAAAAAAGTTGTAGTACTCGAATCTCGGCGAAGTTAAGTCAAGTTTGCAAACCACGTCACTAGTCAAACTCATGCTGATAAATTTCAATGAAAATACAACTATAGCATTTTGCAGTTATTTCACAATTGACCGCTTACCTTGTGCATTCCATAATCTCTGCAGAAGACGCACATCAAGGTGTTTTCCTTACTGCAGCTTTCCTCCTGAAAGTGGCTAGGGCTGAGCATATTTTGCACGCGTTGACTGGAAGCTATGGTACGAGCGTGGATTCAAAAAAAAACAAGTGGTGATGTAGAGCAACAGTGCTCTAAAGTTCTCTTTTGATCGGTTTTGCTTTGCAAGGGCGACCAGTTAGATAATCTGGATTGGAGCTCAGTCAACTAACAAAGATGGAGGACGCTGGGGAATCGAACATGCAATGGGCCGGAAAGTCATGTGATCATGTAACGATTGTGGATCTGAAGGGAACTAACTGGATTGCTCGCGATCTCAAACGAACGCAGAGTAACCTTCAACCCAAAGGTTGGACTTCCTCACAGAAACCCTCAAACAGTCAGACACACGAATACTGAATGAAAGGAATGGCTTGCACAGTGTCTAGAGCGAGGAGATTCACTGGGCTACGTTGGCTGGCGACAGGGAAGAATAGAAATGATACGGTGTCTGCTCGAGCAAACCGATTATAGAAGAGACGATAACAGATACAGATTATCTCCTCACCTATGGGGTTGAGGCTGTCTCTCTTACTGGGGCCTGACTGGAAACTTCAGTTTTATTGTCTTACAAAATCGCACTCTCCCCTTCAGGTGATGTAGTTGAAAAGCAACTTGCCCGTATACACTCTTCGCTTGTTTTCGTGAACCACCCCCTTCACCCTGTCATATCATAACGGTGCATTACCCAACTAAATTTAACACTCAAAGCCACTGATACACTCCTACATTACCTTTGCTTAAAACATTGAGGCTGTAACTTTGTCAGCAGAGAACTCTTTTCGGACTTTAAACTTTAAGCGGTCAAACGTAGGATTCAAAGCAACACAAAGCTAACCTTACATACAAATTCTACCGGGTAAGAAGTGTGTATTCGGCAGTTGGCTGTTGAGGCTGGTTTCTCACTGAGAGGAATCCGTCGATGTTTTGAGAGAACGTTTGTATCGTGCGAACTGTTGGAACACCTGTAAGCTGTTGATTCAAGATAGCTTCAACAGATATCAATCAAGCTTTGACTCTTAAAAACTATTACTTTTTCAACTGTCTACGGTTTTCAGGCTTCGCTTTCAAATAAGCATATCTCAACGTAGCATATCTCCAACAAAATATTGTTCGAGAATTAAAATAATTTGAACCAATACAATTCTGTCAACACTAAGAACAGGAACAAAACTCATCCCTTTCTTGCAAAATGAAAGTCGTTTCCGAACCTATTCAATTCTCGAAGCGTTTTTGTGAAGTAAATTGTCAAGATGCCCGAAAAAGTGATAGTTGTTAGCAAGCGGTCCAAGGAGTATGGTGTTGAGGCAGTTTCGTGGCCGAATCCGTTAGAGTGAAGCAGGATTAACTCCTAGCGGTTGACCAATGCAGGGCACATACGCTAACTCGTGGCTGCACCTCGCTCGTATACGGGAAGCTATAGTGAATCAGACCTGCTGCAGGTGAAACATTGAACTGCATCTGCTGCAGGTCAAATATTTACTATAAACTTTTTTCATATGAATTTAGTTTTGAAAAGTGTTGTGGAGGTTTCACAAAGTTCAACCACTAAGCCCGCCGATTGTCGCAGAGGGTCCGCTTTTCGTTGCGTGTTATAAATCGTTGAGAAACGGACCATTTTTAACACCCCAAAACCATGATTCGTCCGCATCTCTTTACCAAGTCTTCCGACATTTTAGTATTTGTTCCCATTAGGACAAATGCTGAAATGTCGAAGACTGACGAATGTGTGGGAACAAGCTAGTCTTATTGGTTGATCGCTGATGTTTTTACCCTTTTTTTGGGTGGTGTGTGTGGCTTGTACATGGCGGCTATGTGAAAGCTTTGTTAGGCAAAACATAAGAAGCCTCGTATTAGCGATGCAATGGGTATCTATACCCAGCCGGTACGGAGTGACAAACAATGGGGTTATCAAAGGTCAAGGCGGTGAGAAATAGTCTACAGGGTTATCAGAGGTTACAGCGGTCAGAAATAGTGTGTAGGATTATCAAGGGTCACAGGGGTGGCAAAAAGTGTACAGCTTTATCAATGGTTACAGGGGCAGCAAATAGAGTAGAAGGTTATCAAAGGTTAAAGTGTCGCGCAGAACGAGACAAGGCCCTCAATGGCTCGAAAGTGGCCCGAAGCATTCTCTGTTAAAGAGTTAGGGAAATACCGAGGAAAACGTCGATAATTGTATAAATCTTTTCCGTTTTACTTCATTTCACACGCTAAGCTCAGAAGTGACAATCATCGGGTTTGGATGCAGATGATGACGCCTCACGAATAACTCGTTCAGAAGTGGTGGTCGAGGCGGACACACATCATGACTATAGAATTTCGGGGCGTTATGTTTTGGCGACACTACTCTTGGAAAGACCTCTAAGATGACTACCGTTTATCACCCTGTTAAGCATTACGCAGCTGCAGTTTTTTGAAAGAAAGATATCAAACACGAAATTCGACCGCCGTATCAGCTCGAACCATCAGTGTGGGACACTGGTCGACTACTAATTATCCATACTTATTGGCGAGAAGCTGCTTCGTGGCTAGATGCTACCTGGATGCTGAGAATGGGTCGCTGGCAAAAGTGGCGTATACCTGCTTTACCACTAGAATATCAGCTTTGCTTCTCATTTCATTCAAAAAAAAANAAAAAAAAACTTGCGAACTTTTGTAAGAGATTACCTTTTATCGAAGGGCCGAGTATCATCTTTTACAACTCGGTTCTGCCAGCGCAGCACAATGCCAAAGAGAAAGGAAGAGCACTACGCGTCATGCTACGCTTCTCCATGCTTCTCTTACTGCTGTATGTGGGATCATTAATTTGCCACTCATGATCTAACAGTGATCCTTCAGAAACAGATGACTACCAATAATGAATCCTTGGGACAAATATAGTGTATTTTAGGTCGGCCTATGAATTTCGGACCATTTCTTCGGAAAATTTTAGAAAAGGCAAAATTTTGAGGCAGTTCTTGTGAATGATGTACAACTGTTAAATTCCAACGACTAGCAAGCTTGCTTGCTCGCCGACTGAATCTCCGAACTTTCGAGAAACTCCAAATCTCAGTAATCAGTGGTACCAGTTTGGCAACGAGAGGGTACAAGGAACCATTTATGTGATGGACGAAGAAATTTATAATACATATTCTTACAGTTTGAAGGTTCACCTCTCGCAAAGATGACTTTCGCAAACAGTGCAAAAAAGCACAGCAGTGTGACATGGATCTTCGTCACAGTCGATACCAAGCAAGCGATCTCTGGCGTACCGATCAACCTATAAATGCGTACTTATACTGGAACATATTACTCTTGTTTATCTATTATACTCTCCCACCTACAAAGTAAACAAACTTATTTTTCAGAGATCAACTTAAACGTTTAGACAGAACCTGGTTCTTTAGCAACATTCAAAAGGCGTCTCGAAAATGTTTTGTACTTCACGACCAAGTGAATTGCCTGTCAAAGGTTAGCGACGTCGATGAAGAATACGACCGGCTCGTTGAACATTTTCACGATAAAACGTTAGTGCCAGGAAAGCAGAGTCTCAGAGGTGCCAAGAAACGTCTTTCTTCGGAGACTCTTGAGCTGATACGCCAGCGTGGGATCGTGCGAGCTGCAGGCAATAACTACCTAACGTCTGAACGTGCTATGCAGAGAAGCGATAAAGGAAGATGTAAAAAGAGAAGAACCGCAGTTTTGACTGAAGCTGTTGAGGCTGGGAAGAGCATTCGCAGAGCTCGCCGGAGCTTCGTCGATTATAAGACCGAAAGCCTTGGCTTCGTCGTCCTGANGAACTATTCTGCATCCCGAAGGGCAATGGAGAAGGTCATCCACGACCTCTACTCTGACCTCTTCGATAGCCACCTCTACCTGCCTATCTACTATGTTAGGCAAGGCGGATACGTCGTCCTTTCAGTTCTCCCTCCACAATTCGACATGCCATCACGTCGATGAGGAATGGTACAGTGCCGGTCCCAACAGGATCAAAGCAGAACATCTGAAGAGCCTCCCACCAGTCATTCCCAAGGTCCTGGCCCGGCTTTTCACGCGGTACCTGTCGGAATACAAAGGGCCCACATCGTAGAAAACTAGCAAGACCGCGTTGTTGTATAAGAAGAGAGATCCAGACGACATTGTCAATTATCGCCCAATTTGCGTGCTATTTGTGATCTATAAACTTTTCACACATGCCATCCTTAACAGGATTGGCGGAATATTAGATGAAGGACAGCCATGCGAGGAAGCAGGGTTCCGAAGAGAGTTAAGTACAATCGACCACATCCACCACGTTACAATGCTCATTGAAGTATCGCGAGAGTACAAAATGTCTTAATTTCATCGGTTTGAGGACGCCTTTGATACCGTCGAGACAGAAACGGTAATCGATTCTGGGCATTTAGGGTGTTCCCATTCAATATGCAAGGATGCTTCGTGAGCTCTACAGCAGCTTCACGACCAGGATCTCGTCATTCTACAATGAGGTCATCATCAACGTGAAGGGAGGGGTTCGACAGGGCGATACCATTTTGCCCAAACTTTTCAGTGTCGCTCTCGAGAACGTCATGCGTCATATGGAATTGGAAAGCATGCGCGCGGAGGTCGACGGCTGCTATTTACTTCACTCCGCTTTGCAGATGACATCGTGCTTATAAAACTCAACATCGAACAGGCGGAACAAAGGCTGGTCGAATTCGACAACGCCTGTGGAAAGACCAGGCTACGACTGAAGCTAACGAAGAAGATGCTCATGCGAAACGGATTGGTACCTGGTGCTCTTTCCATGCTGAATGGAATGAATACCTCTGAATGCTCTAGCTATGTGTATCTAGGTCGGAAAGTCAACATGATAAACGACCTAGCTCCGGAGCTGCGCAGAAGGAAACGCACGTGGGGAGCACGTCGAGGGAGTACGAAGTAGACAAGGAACATCTGACTCCGCGCCCACCTTTTCGATATAGCGGCACTTCCTGATCTTGCATACGCCTCGGAGACTTGGACTCTACGAAAGCAGCATAGGCATGCAGTTAGCGTCATTCAACCGTTGTGGAAAGGACGATGCCCAGAATTTCCCTATACACGCAAGTGCAGAAGGGAATCCGGAATTGCAAGCTCCGTCGATGAACGAATATCAGGGATGCCGTTGTTTACGCCAGGAAATCGAAAATCAGATGGGCCGTGCACGTCATGCGATTTAGTGATGTCCGTTTGATTGAAGAAATTACGGACTGGATTCCTACGGACTGGATACGGGCGTCAAACGCCTACCAGGAGGGTAGATGGTCAGACTTCTTCACGAAAGCTCAAGGAACGGGTGTATTGCCCCGTGTCCCTTGAGCGAGTACGATTCACTGAATACTCTGGTTCGCAACTGGAACGAATGGAGACGTTACAGGGAGAAATCGATGATCAATGGGACGATAGGTGATATAGGTGATGAGCAGCTTGCCAGACTACCTCAGGCGGATAAGGATTTTATTTTTTCGGAGAGCCCCCCAGTCACTTACCAATCACTCCAATGCAAGCTTGTTCTGAGCCACTGTGCAAGATACTCACTGACCGCTCCTGCATACTTCGCACATTTGTGCGTGGATACACGTGCGGGGAGCAGAACTACCGAATCGACCCAACACAGCAGGAACATGAGTTCATCTCCTGAATCCACTTGCATATCTAGACAAGTACCGGTAACAATCCACTTGCATGTCTAGACGAGTTCCGGTAACTTTTCATCGCAATTTATTCTTCTACCCGCCATCCAGCCTCTTCACCAACCGATAGAGAGAGCCCTGAGTGCCTTATTCCCAGTGAAGAAGACGTATAGAACTTTTTTCCATTGTTCACTTCTGTGAATGCACTGATACATATGTACATACGGCAGTGGTGGAGAGGGTCATAGTAACAAGGGAAGAACAACAACTCGGAACTGGAGCAGCGCGATCTCCTCAGAATGAGTGTCAATGTCTATATGCATGCAGGGGAAAACGTCCGTTGTGCGCGTCCGTCGAAAGTAGGTGAACCCGCCCAATTCACGCGCGCCGCAAACCACTGAGGTCTCGAGATAACATTGGCTGCTTTCATAGTCCACGACTTGGCCCTCGACCTGTCGTGGGCCAAATTGTGGACTATCAAAGCAGCCATTACAGTACCGCTTAGTGCCAGTGGTTGTTGTGGTGGAGGGCATGATTAACATTTGTTCGTGTCATCTTCTCTTTGGCTGACTGCCGTGGCCAAGCGCAAACCGTATGCAACACTGACAACTGCGATACGTCTGTCAAGTATCACGGGCTGACCCGGCACATGCGATGGCTGCGGCGTGACCTAGTTTTGACGGACGCGCGTAACGAAGCGCACCCGTATGCACTCATTTGATGGAAGAGACACGGGCTTCAAAGACAAGCCTCGAGGGCCTTCAGACTGTGGAAGACGAGATTGGCACCGGCGATCACGCGACGAGGCTAGGATGTACCCATCCCATAGCCCTTATAACATCTAGGCTCTTGCTCACAGGAAATTGCTAACTCGATAGATCTCTCGTGTACTGACCGAAAGCGGCGGTTCACCAGGGTATCCAGTTGTCAACCTCTCCTTATCCTTCTCTGCCCACTTCGGATCGAGTTCCCTTTACCGGACCACTATAGAGAGCGGGTGCTCCACGATCCTAACACTCGTCGTGCATTGTGGCTACCCTGAGGAGAAGACCCACCAACACAAGTTATATTGGGCTTAAACCCCACAAGTGTCTCCTCTGTTGCATCTGGGATTCGCGAAAGATGTTTACCACGAGCTGATTCCCCGAGGACTGGTAACATTTATGCCATTCTTATCCAGAAATTTGCACCCTGCTCGAGAAAAATGACCAAGACGAGCTTCCGTTCACCTACTGCACGATAAGTGGAAAACTGGAGGAGCTAGGCTGGGATACTGTTCCCCTTCACCCTATTTCTCTGACCTTGCACCCTCTGACTAACCCTTTCGTCCCCCTAGGGCTTCCTAGCTAAGAAAACACCAAAACTTGCAGATGCTGAAAAGGCAGTCAGCGATTTCTTTGACACCTGGTCCCTCCAGTTCTTGAAGAATGGGGTAGTTGACCTGCCAATTAGCCACTTTTGTACCAGCCGAACAGTTGAGAAGCCAATATTCTGATTCAACAAAAAATGTAGGGTTAAGATGTAATAAGTCTCACTATGCTGACCGCAGCGAGTTTTGTTTAAGTTTGTAAAACGATAAGAAGTCTCGCTGTGCTCATTTCATTCAGTTCCACTATGCCTATAATGTGAACTGTTCACCTGCTCTTTTTTTCAACGAACCTTAACCTTGAAGTTTCAGACAAACATTAGCCTTGAATTCTTAGGAATATGCGTTTTCCCTGCAAAACGTTTTCACTTGTCTACATCTTCCAATGCATCCACATAGAAATTCTTGGTGCGGACACAATGGAAATAGCAAAATCCGCCTGTGTTACATGATTTCGATGCAAATGTCCTTCCAATGATGAGAGATTCTCGGAGACAGAACAAAACTGACAAAATTCCATACCATTTTGAAGAAACGCAAAATCAAGACCACTCGTTGAAACCGCACTGGGTATCCTACGTTCATATTCTCTTGAATTCTGATCATACTGCTCCTCTGATGTAATAAATGAATGCATAGGCAACCGCTTGCACTTCAGCAGAAATACAGACGTAATGATATATATTAGTGATACATCTCGCATTTACAACAGAGATAACCTAAGCATCAACAAAAACCAAATAAACAAAAAAAANAAAAAAAATTGTTTCTAGAAGTTACCTGTCCTGAACTGGCTTGTTGAATTCGCTCGATGAGTTCCAACAAAGCAAAATTTTTTTTGAGACTCCGAACATCTCCTAAGAAAAAAATCACTTCAAGTCTCTCTGTTCAGCTACCGAAAGGAGCTTACCGCTAGCAAGAGGGGTAGTTACCCTGTCGAAGGGGCAGGTAATATGCGATACACCTGGTTTAAAGATTGACAAAGCACATCCCTGGCATATCGTATGTCCACATCCTGAATGATTGGAGCGTATTCGATGGAACTGCTCGCGCTTTGTGAATTGAAGACACCTGTGAGCACCCTGGGCGTACGCTTTTCGTCCAATGCAGAATACTCCTCGTTGCAAACATTACATCCGTACTCCCCCATACCCTAAAAAACGGAAAATCCTTAACGATCCAAATTTGTTCCAGTGCCGTTCATAAAAGCGCTTTTCGAGCGGCAAGTGAAGCTGTTGTGACATATGGGATTCAAAGAGACGAAAGAAATCACCAAATGGTCACTTTTCTCGTCCATAGTTTGCAGAACACACGAGGATAAGGGTAGCGGTAACCAAGCATTTTGGAATGCGCCACAGAGTTGGTCTTGCCTCCGATATCTACGGCAGAACGTATGTTTTGTATTTCGACGGTACAACGGTCGGGAAGGCTAGCCTGTATTCCATTCGACGTTCTGGTCTTTTAGCGTTCTTCTGTGCTTTAGGTATTTCGAAAAGCTTGACATGATGACATGACATGACATTTTGAAAAGAGAAGACTGGTTGAGTCGACAACGTTCAACTCTAATTGCTGCAAACTTAGGGATAAGAATGAATCCTGAGCTCATTACGTTTTTAACGCACAGAACAACATTACAAGACGAGAACAACAGAATATACGGTTCTGTTCAGTTTTCATGGTACCCCTTTTCAACAAAGCAGGTTGACCACCAGCTGTGATAATGAAAAATGGTTAACCGGGAGTGAAAGGGGTTAAACAATTAGAAAAAACCACCACTTCGTGTAAGCACGTGCAAGTCGCATCGAACTAATTTAAACAAGTGCATAGTGGTTGAACTGAAAAAAAAACGAGCAAAAGAGTTGTCCACTACCAGTTAGGGAATTCCACAACTCAATTTATGAAATCCAGGCTTGCACAGTAACTACAGTGAGTGCACAAGCGTCAGGAAATCTCCGTGCCGCATACTTTTCATAGATTTGAGTTTAACGCTTAGTAGGTTTATCTATATTACAAAATATTAGACAAACGTACATGAGATCTCTTCAAAACATCGTCATGGTAAAAAAGCATAGGCTCTTAACTACGCGAACACGACAGACGTCTCATCACGTGTAAGGTCCGCATCTACTTCATGCTGATTTCTGGTAAAATATTCATATGATGAATTAGTCGCAAAGGCTGTTGAGACCATCGTAAATTATGGCATGAGAAAAACACGTCTAAGATCGAATATTGTGATTCCCAAACTCATTTTTTCGGTCTTGGTAAAGCTCTTTCACAATCAACAGTGCTGGATAAAGCTCAAAGATCACAACACTTCATTAAGTTCTCAAAGAGGTGAAGATCTCATGCGTACATCCAATGAACATCTGCAAGGATTATGTCGACCGCGGGTGGAGCGTTTTTGACGCTTTCTCTGGGTCTTGGCGCAATTATTTTACAGCGCGCGCATTGGCTGCTTTCAGACTTCAACGAAGCAAACCACGACCGTCCGTCCGTCCGTGCGTCCGACCCACCAATCGGCCGACGGCCGCCCTGCACACTTGATGACGGCGGTGGCTACTTTCAGAGTTCGACGACCGTCCGTCCGTCCGTTCAGCGCGTGCTGCGACGGCGGTCGCTAGAGTAGTGTTGACAGCGCTGGCAAGTGATTCAGTGTGTCGACAACGGTCAGGCGCCGCCGTCGCGGCACGCGCTGAACGGACGGACGGATGAATCGTTGAGGTCTGAAAGCAGCCGGTGGAAGGCGACGGATTACGTGCCAGTGTTGTCAACAAATGGTTAGCGCGGCCGTCGATCAGTCGGCCGGGCGGACGCACCGTCGGACCCTCGGTGGGATGGATAGTCGTCCTTCGCGTTGTTGAAGTCCAAAAGCATCCATTTCCGGAGAGTGCCGGAACTTCTCCCTGAATTCCCACGGCAAGCGGCAAAGATCAAGCGGCGGCTGCCTTATCCTTGCACTGGGAATTCAAACCTTTCCCTTCAAGGCGCGCGATCGGGTGCGGCGAACGCGACGCCGTTTTCGGGAAGAAGATACCGGACTCATTTCCAAAGGCACTTACCATTAGAGCTCTCTTACCTTTTAGCGACCCTTCATGTTGCTGGTTCTACCACTAGCCGGGGTCTTTCACCTGGCAATTTCTCTGTTCACCCACTATACACACTGAGCGCAAGAGCGCAGAAAAGGGGAAGTAACACTTGACCGATGTTTAGAGACGGTTTTTAGCAAGGGAACATTTTCACCTAAGGCTCAGAAAGAAAAGCACCGGGGTGGGTGAGATGAATGCCTCGTGCAAAAAGCTAGGGTGAATTAAGAACTGAGTCTTGAGTTGACTCGCCCACCTTGGTGCTCCCTTCCTTCTGAGGGTTAGGTAAAAAATTTTATTCATGCTAAGAATCGTTCATAAGCACCATCATGGGCCCGCGAATTCGGCTACCCTCTCTTTCTGCTTTCCAGCGCTCAATGTGGTGGATGATGAGTGTCCCCACGACAATTTCACCGTTGATTTGATACGTCATATTCTCCTCCTATCCTGCTTTCTCTGCAAACAGAACCGTGGCCATTGTTACTGCAAAATTAATGCTGTGGGTAAGGAATCATTAAACCTCATCTCACCATTTTCACCGGGTGAGCATTGATTGCGTCCGTCGAAGCTAGATCACGTCGCAGCCGTCGGAATTCTAGAAGAAAACAAAGCATTGTTCAAGCCCGGTCTAAGGAAGCGCATAATAACACAGGCTACGCTCAAGTTCAAAACAGAACCACAACCGAAGTTTTTCAGAGCACGATCGGTACGCTTAGCACTCCGACCAAAAGAAGAGGTTAAAATAAAAGAATCAGTAAATAATGGCACACTAATCCAGGTGGACCACTCGGAGTGGGCTACTCCGTCAGTGGTCGTTCCTAAGCCTGGAGGTAAAATCAGGATAGGCGGAGATTACAAAATAACAATTAATCCTCAATTAGATACAAATCAATATCCGCTGCCAAAACCAGAAGATTTGCTCCACATGTTAAACGGTGGACAAAAGTTCTCAAAAATGGACTTGTCGGAGCCGTACATGCAGATAGAGCTAGATAGGGAGTCCAGGAAATATACTACAGTAAATATTAGGTTGTAAGGAAAGTTCTGGCCGTTCTCACGCACGCGCCATATGAATTCATATTTTGGCTAATGTCCATTCAGACTAATCGGCATATTGTGTGCCTTAGATAAGTCATTAGTTGCTCTTTCTGTCATAGCGTTTTCCCCAAAGTCTGTAAGGTTTTGGAATCTTCAGGAGGTTTTTTTGGCAGAATGGATAAGACTGCTTTTTGAACGGTTCTGCTTCACGAGTTCAAACTTGGTCGAACTGCGAAGGATGCAGCCACAAACATCAACGTTGTGTGGGGAGAAGGCACTGCATCGGAGCAAACGGTTCGTCGCTGGTTTCAGAAATTTGGAAGTGGAGACGGGTCACTGGAAGACGAAGAACGAGTTAGTCGACCATCGTTAAATGATCACGATGTTTTGCTAAGAGCAGTCGAAGAAGATCGACGTCAAACTTTGAAAGAGATTGAGAAGGAGATGGACGTCTTCACACAGTCATCGCTGCCCACCTCAAGCTGCTTGAAATAGTGAAGAAGCTTGACAAGTGGGTGCCACACGATTTCACGGAGCAGCAACAACTGAATCGCTTGGAGTTTCAAGTTCGCTGTTGAGAAGAAATGATGATGAGACTTCTCTCCATCGTATTAAAACGTGTGTTGAGAAATGGATCCCGTATGATAAAAGGAAGCTGCTCAGTGGGTGGGTGTGGATGAGCCTTCAAAAAACTTCCCAAACCAAGTTTAGTGGTGATAATGACAATGGTGATGGTGATAGTGGTGATAGACAATGATAACAGTTTGGTGGTCCACCATGGATTAATCCACTACGCGTTTCTCCCTCCAGGTCAAACTGTCACCGCATAGTCATATTGTGATCAAATTCACAAGAAGTACACGAAACTGGGGCAAATGCAGCCAGCACTAGTCAGTCGCCACTGTCTGCTGCTCTTACACGACAATGCGCAACCGTATGTGTCACGAATTGTCTTCCAGAAGTTGAAAGAGCTGCGAATCGAAACTCTCCCTCATCCACCCTACTCACCAGACCTGTCACCAACTGACTACCGTTTACTCAAACATATGGAAAGCTTCTTAAGGGAACGAGTACCCAAAAATCAAGGCGACGCGGAAGCTGCCTTTCTCGAGTTTTTGGAGTCCAGATCTCCGGACATTCACAGGAATGGAATAGACAGACTTGTATCACGTTGGCAAACATGTGTAGAATCGAATGGGGCTTACTATGAATGAAAATGTTCACTTTAAGATGAGTTATAACCTTTTGAAAAATAGCTGACGAAACGGCTAGAACTTTCCTTACAACCTAATACACAGAAAGGGTTGTTTGAGTACAACAGGATAGCTTTTGGAATAGCATCCGCTCCAGCGATTTTTCAAAAAATAATGGAAACTACATTGGCTGGAATTGAGGGGGTCGTAATCTATTCATACGACATCGCGGTGACGGGACCGGATGATACGACTCACCTCAACAGGCTCGAACAGGCATTACAGAGGCTAAAATCAGCAGAGTTTCGTCTGAAACGAAATAAGTGTGAATTCTTAAAAACCAAGATGGAGTTTTTGGGCCATCTTGTGGCCACCCAAGGGATACGTCCATCACCGCGGAAAATAGAGGCAATTGTAAGGATGCTCGCACCAAGAAATATCAAAGAACTAGAATTCTCTTTGGGTATGGTTCAATATTATGGCAAATTTGTGCCCAATTTAGCAACATTAGCAGCCACGCTAAGGAAGGAGGAAAGGAAGGAAAGGAACTGAATGGTGCTGGGATTCTGAACGCCAAAGGGCGTTTGACAAAGTAAAGGCCAGGCTCACTGAAACCGATATACTGGCGCATTATAATCCGGAAGTGCCGATAGTGCTAGCGACAGATGACGATTACGGACTAGGAGCAGTAATATATCATAAATATGAAGATGGTACCGAGAAATTTATCGCTTATGTCTCTCGTCCGTTGACGAAAGAAGAGAAAAATTGTGCGCAAATAGAAAAGGAAGCTTTATGCATTGTGTACGGCGTTGAAAAATTCAATCAATTGTTATACGGAGGGATGTTTACGCTACTGACAGATCGCCTTGGTAAGGATATTCGGTCCAAAAATGGACTACCCACGATAGAAGCCAGAAAACTGCATCGATGGGCCTTGCGATTGATGGTGTACTCATTCGATATACAACACAAGAAAGCTTCAGAATTCGGAAATGCATATGGGTTGTCGCGATTGCCCGACCCCAGAGAGTTACCAAGCGCAGAAAGGGTGATTAGCGAGTTGCAAATGAGAGAGCTGGACCGAGAAGCTTTTATCGACCTGCCTCTGTGCGAAGAAGAAGTCGCAAAAGCGACTGTAGAAGACCCTGAGGTTGCTCAAGTCTTAGACTATGTTAAAAAGGGCTGGCTGTCTAGGGTCGAAGAGCGATTTAAGTTTTGCAAGTAAAAGTTCCGCGATATCGATTTATAATAGGTGTCTGATGTGAAAGCATAGGGTGATAATACCCACAAAGTTCCAAAAAACGGTCCTGAGAATGCTGCATAGCAGCTATTATGGTAGGAATCGTATGGTAAGCCTGGCCCGACGGAAGGCTTGGTATCCGAGAATAGATCGTGAAATAGCCCAAGTAGCTCGAGCTTGTGAAACGTGTGTGGTATTTGGCAACGACCCGGCAAAAACGTTGCTCCATTTTTGGGAAGAGTCAGCTAAATCATGGCAAAGGTTACACATGCACTTTTGCCAAACCCAAAGGAGAAAAATGGCTGGTAATAGTCGCTGTTAAGTCTAAGTGGCCGGAAGTAGCGCGTATGGGACTGACTACGGCAGAGCATACGATAGAGGAACTGAGACTGATTTTCGCTTGTCACGGGTTGCCGGGGCAAATGGTATCAGATAATGGACTACCCTTTTCATCGACGCGATTCAAGAAATTTTGTCAAGAAAGGAATATATTAGGTAATCTCATTCAAAAGTTCGCAGACATCCAGAGGGATGGCGGGATTAGGAAGGAGGCTGTCACCATCCACAGTGCTCTGATCAGAAGCGAGTACCGTCAGCTACGACACTGCCCGATTTCGACATCATGGCTGCAGCAGAACTTATTGACTATTTGAAAAGAAGTGCTACCGAACAGGATGAACGCGAAATTATCAAATGGGGCGCTATACAAGGAGAATCCGCCGCTCAAATTCATCGTGAGCTCAATCAACAAATGGACAGGACNAAGAACTAGAATTCTCTTTGGGTATGGTTCAATATTATTATTCAAATTTGTGCCCAATTTAGCAACATTAGCAGCCACGC
>UZAF01016463.1:50908-82199 GCA_900617895.1 Haemonchus placei
AATTCGAGATGAAGAGCAATGAATCGAGACTTCTAATTAGTATATAATCAAATACAAAAAAAAATCGCTTCTATTCGGAGCTAATACGGGGAGTGTAGAGCTTTCAAAGAAAAATGAGAATCCGAAGTGTTATTTACGCACAGCAATTTTCTCACAAAAAGGAGGAGTGCCCGGCGAAGAAGGGCGACATCATAAGAAGGAAGCCCGGGCGGCATGACTGTTAAAATATGTGGCGTTTACATCAATCATAATCATAGTCAGATACATCAAGCTTTGACCCAATCTATTCGCAACATGATGGGTTGGGCTACTGCTTGGGGAATGCCTGTAAACTTTACGAAAACATCTGCTCTTCATTAGGTAAAGCCATAATCGAACCATACATAGTCAACAACCCTTCATATGAAGTTCGGGACCTTGGGTTTCTTCTCAATTCCAACTTGGACTATTCGCACCACTTCGATGTAGTTGTTCGGAAAGCCCTCGCAGCACTTTTTGTCATTTTTAGAAATGTTCGGTACAACGATGCTTCGACTTTGATAAGGCTAAGGCATATGTTGTTCCATACTCGAATACGGTTCACAGATATGGAACACTCATTCCAAGAGCCTTCGAGCAAAAATTGAGAAAGTTCAACAAAATTTCACGAGAATGAATTTTTAATGTATAAATTTGTTCCTGACCCAATATACCCATGATCTTTACCGACCTATGATGATCGCCTGCACCGTTTCAATCTTAAAACATTATTGTACAGCAGAGTATTCAGTGATATAGTATTCTATTTTAAAATGCTGAAAGGCAAACTCAAGCTACGGCCGAGTAAGCACTGGGTAATCAGACTGTGCAGAGGTCGTACCACTTCATTATCTCTGCCATGTCCTAAACTGAACAGAAGTCATAGGGCCAGTATTTTTCATTTGCTTTTCTTCCGTGGAGCGAGATGCTTCAACTGTTACCAATAGAACTGCAAAAGGGGCGAAATACCGATGCGTTCAGAAAGAAATTGAGGAATTTAGACGTTAACGCTTTGTTAGGCATACAAGATTTTTAGACGTTTATAGCCTTAAGAGTATCCACTTATGGGAATGGTTTTTCTTACTGTGCGCTCCTTTGATTTTTTCTGTTGTTTAAGTTTGTAGCTGGTTTCGTTTTCTTGCTTGCTACTGGAGCGCACCTTTGTGTGTATTTTGAATAAATAAATAAATCCGCACAAGAGGTTGTGTGTTGGGTGTTGGTTCAATGCGGAATAACACGTACCACCGCGTTGATTTCTTGTCATACTAATATTGTTATGTGTGCTCCTATTAAAATACATTAGGGTGATTACCTGGGTATGTGTCACCTCGTGCGTCCGAGGCTGCGCGCGGCGAAGTTCGTAACGATTTGAACAACTTCAGCGCCTATCATTGGGGTCAAATTTGGAGTAGGGTAGATCGGAAGGATCACCTGACCCCGCTAAACTACTCCAAGTTTGTGTCCCGAAAATTGGCGTCAGAACAGTGCAAATCGCCACGAACTTCACCGCGCACGCTCGGACGCACAAGGTGACCCGTCCTCCTGGTTACCTAATGATCAAGGGGAACGTCCGTTTTTAGGTCAGCTCGCCTACTTCGCACGCGGCACAGGCTGCTTTCAGATTTAACGGTTCGACAGACGTACTGCCGTCCATCCGTCTGTCCGTGCGTGCGAGTGACGGCGGCACTAGCCCTTGATGACAACACTGGCACGTGATCCATCGGCGTCCAATGCTGTCAACACCTGTCTAGCGCAGCCGTCGCTCACACGCACGCAACGGACGGACGGATGCACTTCGGTCGAATCGTTGAAGTCTGAAAGCAGCCACTGCGATCTCGAAATGACATAGTACCACTAAATGTCAGGGGAGCGATTGATTTGCTTCAGTCCGTGTTATCTCTTCATTAAGCGGACCGGCCTATCTTGTCCACAACGCACCCCGCGTCCTCGCCCAGGGACCCTTTTCCACGCGTCGTACATGTGACGGGTGAAAAATTGCGTATTAACACGTGCCGGATTACTGTAAGAGCCGAGTGCCGTACTGAATTTTCTTTTCTGTGCGGATCTAATTTCGACGGACGCGCGAAACGAAGCGCAACCTAATCATCGTTTATTCCTTCAACTTTCCGGTTCCACAGCAACTCTATTTCACCTGATTCAAGATTGACCACTACTGTAGGTACTTTCTTTAAAAATGCGAAACAGAAAAGCGGGTATGCAACCTACCAAAACAGTCTGCCTAAAGATTTTTTTTGGATGGCGACGTAATGACGTTCAGCGAATTTGTTATCTATGTTGCTTTCTTGCGAGGATGCTTATCGTTAGTTTTCAGCAGGATGCAGCCTCAACTTTCTCACAACTGCTCTTCTTGATTGATTCTACGTGCTGATTTGTGGAAATTTCTTCCTGATAGCCCTGAATAATTCAGATCGTCATGAGTGGTGGGGGAGTCACTGTCCATCGATTTGATACCGCTCAGGAATACAATTGCTCCAATGGAATCCAATGGATCGAGCGGGTAAACTTTGATCAAATCTTGTATTCTTTGTATTCATTCGAAAATTTTCTTCAAAGCCTTCATCAGTCTGCGGGTTTAGATATTCTCCGATTGTGTGGATACGGAGTTGAAGCTACTCGGTTTTATAATTGGAATAATATCTCTGCTACTCTGGCTGGTTCCTTTGTTTCCACAACTTCTTCAAAACTTTAAAACGAAGAAATGTGATGGTCTCTCCTTAGTATTCTTATTTTTTTGGTATGTTTCCTAAACCATCATTTTTGCCGTTTTCAACCGTCATTTGGTTCACGTCTAGGCTTGTCGGAGACACGTGCAATATGTTGGGTGCGGTTCTTACTAATCAAACACCCATTCAAAAGATTATTGGTGTCTATTACATTTTCCAAGATTTGGTATTGTGGGCACAATACGGATATTATACAAAGTTATATCCTAATCTTAGGAGTCAACGAAGTGAGTTTCTTTTTCTTTTTACCGTCGAGGTCTGTCGTGGAAATTTATTCAAACAGTTTGATTGTGTTACGTTAGGGGCAGCAGATGTTGAATACCAGTTGAAGATACTTTTTCACATGCGTGGGAAGAGGCGTCAGTTCTAAATTCTTTTTATTTGTGAAGACCCCAGTTTCTGCTTATAGGATAGCCATATATTAAGTATACATAACTGATGGCTATAGATACTTGGTTGTTCGTTGCTGTAGATATGATTTTAAGGTTCGACTATTGTTGTACCATGCTTAGCGCTAACGTCAGTTGGATCGTTTTGCTTACTTTCGAGGAATGATCAAACTCGTACCATACGATCAGCACCTGGAGCTAGCCTGTTGTAAGAAAAATTTGCAAGTGTTGAGTTTAATGGTGTAGTGTTTGACGCAATCTTAACAAATCGTTTCAGGCAGAACTCCCTTCTAGATTACGCCTTGAAGATGTGGCCAATATTTGAAAGCTATACTGATATGGTAAGATTTTCATGAGTTCTCTTTCGTATATAATGAGTTCGTCGTCACTGCCGTTGTTAGCTTTTATTTTTGACTCATGTTAAACTTACCTTGACTAACCTATTTTACTCGTTTATTTCGAGTTTAGCTTCCTGGCCATTCTAAAGCCTTATCAAGACTACCGGCCTGCCGTATTTTTTCATATGAGTTCTTCACAAGTTGTTGTTTTCGAATCGTTTTTGAAGACCTGATTGGTATAGTGTTTTTAACGACTTCTGATTTACGTGACAAGTGTTTGGGAAAGGATAAATAAGTAAGTTGATAAACAGTGAATAGAGATTTGCGGTAGTACGATACCGGGAGGCTTTAAAAGAACTGCCCTACAGGGCGCGCCATAAATATGGTAATGACTTTACGGAAGTCTGCAATTTCCTTATTTAGAACGTTTTTCCAAATCTGCACCTTGCTTTATGTTCTAATATACATTAGCTCATATCTGTTTTGGTGCTCTCAATTCGTCAGATTTCGAAAAGTGATGAGCCCTCATGAGTAACCAGCTACCATCTTTGTGGGCGTTTGGTGAGTCCTTTCTGGGATCGCTCCTCGTTTCGAAATTTCCCGCATGACAGCCTCTTGAAACGCGATAAATAGACAGGTCAACGACAAACCTCCAAACGGTCGTCTTGTCTCAGTTACGACCCCTTTGCCGCATACAATTATTGGGAATTATTGCGCTCAGGGGCTGCAGAAACTCGAGAAAAATGACCGGCGATTTGACTACACGTTCTACTTGATGAGAAAAGTATTCCCGAGTAAATACAATTGTATCCAGGCTTCGAAAAGGTTTGCGTTTAGGGTCAGAGGGTATTCCAAAAATACGATACAAAAACTACGGCGCACTTGCTCACGAATGGAAAAAAGATCGAGACTGATGCTGTGCAAATGTTCGCGGTTTAATCTCTGCTTCCAATCAGCCTACAAGTCTCCAGTGGGTCGCTGGCTATAATTCATACAGGGAGGGAAGCCTGTGCTCCAAAACACACCACTGTTCCTGCTTATAATTAGTCGAGGGGACGGTTATATCAGATGATCGTGCGTTCATTTTGTTGATGCGATGCATAGTATAGTTCGCATCAATTCACCATGTATCAGAATGTGTTGCGGTTTCTGCACAATAATTATTTTGTTACCACGTTTATGGCGCATCCTGTATCTTTCGTTGGGTATCGGCAGGCCTGCCACTGGCAGCATTCGCAATCTGAACTGGTCGATGTGCATGATGCATAGTAAATCGCGCATCCTCTTTTGTGGGGATCCCTCAGACAACGTGCGCATGTCAACTCTTTTCTGCTTCGCTCTATTCCTTTACACTTTGCACTTCTTCCCGTTCATTTAGGTGACTGTGCAGAGTAGCCTAGCTTTGACCCTTTCATCGAACCCATCACCTGATCCTTGCTGTTTAGAATAGAATGGAGTTCTGATATGTTCTCACGAAATTTCTGATATTTATGGGCGTTTTGGTTGGTATTTTCTTAGGAAATGCATTCCAATCAAACACGCTTCTGCGAAGCTGATTATCTTGTAGGCACCCTATCCTAGCTGCTTGATGGTATCGCCTGTCATTTGAACTATATACTAATAATGCTTCATTTCAGGCTGGTTATATAATCGGGTCGATAGCAGCACTCTGTTACTTCGGAGGTCGCATACCCCAGATAATCAAGAACTACAGAAGAAAAAGTTGTGAGGGTCTTTCCCTGCTGATGTTCTATATTATTGTGGCCGCCAATCTCACTTACGGAGTGTCTGTGCTCCTGGCGACGACTGATTGGTTGTTTCTCGTCAGGTAAGACAAGCAAGTACTAAACATTAGCAAAATTTGCTTTCTCACCTCTTATGAGTAATAATGAGTTGTGAAGAATTTCAACGATGCAAGCGTACGTGGAGGAAATGGGACGAATATAGTGCAGCCACCAGACTCTTACACTGGTTCTACGGTTAAATGAAAATGCAGTGGGCGCAGAACTTCACAGGCGACGTTTTCCATTTACGGCATAACTATTTGAGTTATGGGACGAGCATTTTTATACTCTGAGAGAGAGGAGCGCTCTGACACTATTAATCTTGGAATGGGATACCGCTATTTAATGACCCCCACAACCACGCTTGTGGTGACCCTTGAAACAAAGTAGAGAATTTTCTCGTATATATATATATATATATATATATATTTATTTATTTATTTATTGCACTCATGGCGCACCACAGCAATCCGGCAAATGCGTAAGTTTAAACACAGCGAAGCAAAACATAGAAAAGAAATATAGTTTCTCAAAACACCAGCTACAGCATGCCACTATCAAAGACGTCAGTGCAGCATTCCCCTAACTTAGCCGAAGCAGACAAAGAGACAAAAGTAAACGAGAAATAGCCGTCAAGAAAGAATGCAAAGCCAAAACATTATCAAAATGGCAGGAAGCGGCCATGTAGTCATATCATATGAATGGAGTATTGACTGCACGAATCCTTAGGTGGTTAGCGGTATGTATTGATAGAAAAAGGTGCACGGTCAACTTGGGAAACGGCCTAGTATGTTTTTTTTTGTTGAAAATGCTACTTCATGAGTTATTCTATGTGTTTGTGTCTGTGTGTTTTTTTTTTTACGAAATTCGTCGCAGTCACTTGGCTATGTGAAAGGGTTGTCGCGTATTCCAGCGACAACTACTCTGTAGAATTCCGACCACCCAGATATGGGGTCGGGGTCTCCGCTCTTGCAAAAAGTCTCTTCTGAAATCGGACGAGCAGCGGTCGTAAGACCGCCATGGTGCTTAACCTTTCAAGTCGCCTTAGTATCGCTCGCTTCGTCCTTGATAACGATTCAGAACCACTGAACCATTCATTCATAGCAAGACCTTCGGGTTCGATTCCTTTTCCTGTACTCCTGTACAGAACCAATTTTGTAAATAATCTGAGGTGAAAACCTTAAACGCACGGAGTTACGATGAAACGGACGTATACTAAAGTTGTAAACAGTGGGCCCTTACGTAAAAGATGAAGTGCGAACCGCTGCTCGACAAGAACCACCTGCCCACGAAGCTCCTGAAAAGATGATATCGCAAGAGCGATGTGATTCTTCTCACATCCGACGCGTTTACACCTTCGATAGCGACTAGAAATAAAACTCAGAAGATTGTCGTTCGTCGGATGCTTTCAGAATTCAACGACGCGCATCGTTTCAACCGACCGCCGACGGCGTTGTTGGCTACGTGTTGACAACGCAGGACAAATTGCGTTCAGGGACGCTCTAATAAATTAGTCACCGCCGACGTGCGGTATCGATCGGTGTCCAGGGTTGTCAACACGTGGCCAGCATCGCTGTCGGTCGGTCGGATGAAGCAATCTAGGTCGTTGAACTCTGAAAGCACCCATTCAAAGCTCCTTGTAGTGGTTCACCAGCTTATAGCCTCCTCCGGAAAAACAAGTCAGTATCTTCCGCACACTGCAGGAAAATGAAGGATCGCACCAACCGGGCGCTTCCTACGTTTAAGAAGTGCTGATGCACGTATATTTCAAATATCGAGGATGGGATTATGTGGGCACTGTCTGAAGCCCGCACATGGGATGGTGTGTGAGGTTCGAGGTGGTAGGTGCTACCAATCTTACAACGCTTTGTTTCGCCCGTCAAGGACAGATTTTCTTCTCAGTTGCAAGAGGACTCTGATGCTATTATTCTTACGCTTCACCTCCTTGTACTCTATTCCGCACAAGCCACCACTGGTATTCCGATGTAATCTACATTTGCTGGCTTTAGAAATGCACATTTAAGCGATCATTGTTTTGTTCACCAGATTTCGAACACCTAGATGTGAGGTACACGAGGCAAAATGGTTCCCCACCCCATAGACAATCGCGTTACAACATCGGACGAGCAACGTTCGTATGATTGCCGCGGTGCCCAACCTTTACATTTACTGTTTAACGTTTTACAATTGTTCGCTTCGTATTATAATAGAGACTGAATTCCGTCGCAATTGTGTTAAAAATCGCGTCTACTTGATACCCGTAGTTATTTGGTGTTAATTTCTCATCGTAGCAACATTCTCATTGACTTCAATTGCAATCGGTTTTTTTTGCTCATTGATCGTAACGTACTCAAGTTCAGCGATATTAAATGGCAAGACGGATTTCATCGTCCCATGAATGTGTTACACAGTAACCCGAAGACACACTGAAGCGCCTCAAAACACCCGTCACAAGTACGACGCAACAAAAAGGTACCCCGGATGGAGTCCACGGGGTGGGCGGTGGTGCACTAGGGGGTTACTGTATCACATGTCCACGGGACGCCCAAATCCCTCCAATTATCCTGACCATGTATAAAGCGCTCGCGTATGTCTGTCAGTCTGTCTGTGTGTGTGCTTGTTTGTACGGAAATTCGATATAACCTGAGGAAATACCCGGAGAAGCCGAATGAAGTTTAGAATGGGTTGAACATAGGATAAGCGCATCAGAGCACATGTGATCGTAGCGGAGCTCCATCTCCAAGGAAAGGGGCTCCGCTGGCGCTGTTGCGACGGAATTGGGCGGGGCCATGGGCAAATTCTTTTCATTCGGTCTCATGAAAGTCCATACGCCGGGAAAATTTGTGCAAAAGTGGGAGGGTGGGTCAACAATTAAAGAAAAGAAAACTCACCGTCGGTGGGCGGAGCGTTCTCGTAGTGGGCAGCACTTTCCACAGAGATCCGTAACTCGATTCAACGAAGGCGTCGAGACCTCAAAAAAAAAATAAAAGAGTGAGCAAGGCATTATGTGTGCTGGGCATGCGTAGGCTTAGCGAAGCCCCGCCCACGATGGGCGGGGCGTGCGTTGAGATGAAAGCTACTTTTCAAAAATGAATGTAGCTTTGTTCGGGAACGTTCTAGAATGCTGGAAAAAAGTGGTTAGAGCTAATGGAACAAGTGTGGCCAAATGCTCGAAGTGGGCGTGGTTGACACTAAAGTGGGCGAGACTTATATCAAAATTTCATTACTCTGTTCAGGAACGTTCTAGAATGCGGGAAGAAAATGATTAGAGGAATCGTGCGAGTGCTGGTCCACAGTTAGCCAGATATCCACCCCTGGGAGAGCACTGGCCAGGGTGGAGGTCTAATCCCCCTGAGCGGTGGTGCTACAGTCGTGATTTTTGCCGATGCGACCTTACGTTGTTATTCTCTGTTATTCATATTATTCTACTCTAACACTCACATGCCGGAGCGGTGTGAAACATGAAACTCGAACGATTCTCGGGCAACCAGTTGTTTGCAAACACATTTGGCGCAACCTCTTAAAAACCGTTCCCCCGTTTGAACGCTCGTTTGTGGGTTGCCCACCCGCTCTACCTATTTTGAGACCTTTTTACGCTTTATCTAGACCGTTTCCTTTCAACTGTGCAAAACACTGTGTCGCTCCACCGCTACTTTCCTGACACGTGAAGTGGACTCTTGAAAGTTTTCTTCTTTCGAAAACTAGTTCTTGTGGTGTTCCCTTCTTCGTCTGCCGGGGGTGTTCAGTGTATGGCCATCATTTTCAATGCCTTGGCAGTGGAAAACGTGGACTCTGTATCAAAACTTATTTTGATCGGAATCGCAACGAGTGCCGAACAGAAACGCATCGTTCTGTGTAGCAGATAAATACATTGCAGATCACATTGCTGCAAACCTGTTATCAGTGGGGTAATTTTCCATTCAAGGCAACATTTCTCATAGCGAAATTCTCAACTAAAAGCAACACCTGTGATAGCACAAGGAGTTTTTATGCGGACTTTCACGAATAATCTCTTCAATGCCGGCGAGGTTCCTCTACAGAGTAGGTTTTGACAGCATTCTGGCTCTCTTAGAGTGCTGTAGCACGAATTTTTGTGGCCCATACGGGTGACCTAATAGTTCTGAATTCTCGGAAGATTATAGTGTTCGCTGGATCGTCGTGGTAAAGTGTCAATTCGCAAGTAGCACGCGGCGTAATACCTAGCGATCCTGGATGGCATGACAATGCCGCTGGGGACCATTCGGTTCGATTTTTTCCCACGCGCTAACATTTGTATGCAACTTGTAGCGCACCATTGAGAAAGAAGTAAAGGCATTAAGAAAAAATAATTAGAGCAGGCTCGTCCTAATATTCCAGAAAAAATAACCCAGTCTTCCTTTTTGAACTCTATCAGGGTCGTGTTGCTGCTTGCTTACGATAGCCCGAGTAAAGCTCGAGAGGAAACCATGTTATTTCGTTTGGAGTGAGCAGAAGAAACAGGTTGGAAGGAGAACCGCTCCGAGTTAACTTCCTAGGTTGAAAATAAAGGAATTAGGGATGTAGTAAGGCGGTGAATAGTAGGCAGCCCGTTCTTCGCTTTCGCATAATTTTTGCTATAACCTGTGTGCGAGCAGCAACTTCAATATGGTTTAAGATATCAAGTGAAGCGGTTTCAATTGGTATACACTTAAACTTTGGGAAACAGTCCATCGTGTCTGCTTTCCTATGAACAAAATGAAGCATACGAACACAAGAAGCAAAAGCAACATAATGATGAAAACTATTGAAACTGCGTCTTATTGAGGCGTGTGTGCTTCTCATGCTTAAGTTTGCATTTCAGGCATCTTCCATGGCTTGCAGGAAGCTTGGGTTGTGTATTGTTCGACATTGTAGTTATATCTCAATACTACTACTACTTCAATCAGAAGAATCGTGAATCGGAAGACATCGAGAGGGAGGGTCTCCTTGAAAACTCTGACCACGTAGATATTGACTGACAGGGTCTAGGCCACCAATGATCATATCGCATTTGTGCAATATTTTGAATTTTGTTAGACAATAGTGTGCCAAGCATACATAACTAGCTCATTTCGTATTTCTTTACTTTGTTATGATGTGAAACAGGTGAGTCAGCTAGTACACCCTTTCTTATCAATCAGTTTTCCTCACTGTTTATGGCAATTTCTATATGTTAGGGGTCTCTTTAAGTTCTGTTATCTGTTTTTCCATTATTTACTAATCTTGACCCACTCCTTATACGTTTTTAGGCGAAATGTTTGACCTCACTTTAAGGTTTTCGGCTTATTCACTGTTAAACTTGTTATTATAACTGGAAATTGGGGCTAAGTTTGTTGTTGTCTCACTCATCAAAACAGTATTACTGTGCTCCCCACTTCTGAAAGTGAAATTTTCTGACGCTGGGTAGTCACTCTCCTGCAGAATTAGCTAATCAACCACCCATAAATGGGAGAAAACTCGCTTCATTACAACGATTGCGCATGGAGACCTTTTTCAAACATGGCGGAGAGTCCGGAGTATACTTCCGATCGTAGTGAGACACTGGAAAAATATGAAAATGCAGTGATATTGTTTACCTTGGCCGTCTAACTGCCTGTGGGAAGTGAAGTTAAACGCACCCATCGAAACCAACCCACTCCGCCCACTTCGCGCGCGGCGCAGTCTTTTGCAATCACGAGATGACATTACAGTACCACCAATTGGTAAGTGTCTGTGAAACGGACGAATGATTTGCAGTAGTCTGTGTTATCTTCTTCTTAAGCTGATTGAGCACTTCTCGTATGCCCCTCTGACAATTGCGATGTCCGTCAAGAATCGCGGGCTGACGCACCGCTTGCGACGGCTGCGGCGTGACCTAATTTTGACGGACGCGAGGAACGAAACACATCCACCTGCACATCTACAGGTAGTCGCGAGCACGCCGCAGTTTTGACGATGGGCAACAACAGCACTAGTTCTGTACATTTAGTGATTGCATGTAATATTAAAATACTCAGCCTATTCGCGGTGTACTATTCTTTGCTTGTGTTGTATTCTAATTGCACTTTTATAGGTGTATATGATACTGGGTTGAAATGAGTGATGAACTGTAAAGATCTTTGCGAGACAACGGAGAACTTTGAAGCGCATCTGAAGACACGTGCACTTTTGCTGACAAGAGAGCGCAGACTTGCAAGCCTATAATGAAGAACTGTGAACGAGGAAACATGGGCACTGAATCTTACTGCGGTTGGGCCGTTAGAATCACTGGTAGAGGTTTGTTAGTGAATATGAAAGAAACAAAATTAATTTCACTGCGGAATACAACAACGGTCTATCTTTTGGGCATGGTAAAAAGGGGACAGGATTGAGAGGAAGGACGGAACATTCACCCAGAACTGAATGGACGCGGCAAATGGCGCGGCGAGATCCGTGGCGTTTAGGACGACTTTGGTACCTCTCATTTGGGCGCAAACTTGAAGTAGAGTAGATTAGTAGATCCTACCAATCTACTATACTTCAAATTTGGGTCCCAATGGTAGACGCTGAAGTCGTTTAAGTCGCCACGAATTTCGCCGCGCGATTTGCCCCGTCCATCCAGTTCTGGATGAATGTACCCATACCCGAATGAGAGTGATGTATCATACTACTAAAGTCATTATGTGCGGGTTCACCACACTACCATTTTCTTCGCTTCGCACAATGTTCTCGCATTGAGATCAGTGTTGTGGCGGCAGACGACAGGGTTCTGCTGGTGGTGGAGTCGTTGGAAGTTGTGGGGCGTTGGTTCGAGAGGGGCGTTGGTTCGAGAGAGGAAAAGGGAGGAGTTTCATCATCGTGTTGATAGCGAGTCTTGTTGAAAAAGAACCCTTCAGACGGACGGTTGCAGCTCTTGAGCATATGGACTGAGTCACACAATAGTCTAGCCTCTCCGCAGGGAGCACATGCCATGCAATCTTGACAAGTGCGAAAAGTGGTTCCCTCGATCGGGTGTATGTCGTTTGGCGCGATCCATCCCATCGCGCTGCCCATTCAACGCAAACTGCGTCGAATGAGCGGCGCGGCGGGAGGGATCGCGCCAAACGACCACCTCCCCCTTCGATCAATACCTTTACTATGACTAATACCTCACAAACTGACACTTGCTGCTCCTTTCGCGCTCTACATCTCAGTCCCCTACAATCTCTTACGCTAACAACTCTTCACAACAGAGAAATTTGCTTTCTCTGGCTGCTATCACAGTCCGCCGGCGGGGGAGTACTCGGCCGACGGTATCGATCAAGATTCAGTTGTAAATAAGGGGCAAGCGCCACCTCTGCTGGTACGCTCGCTCGCGGGCCGGCCGGCGGATTATGAAAGCAGCCTCTGATCGTGGAGAGTTGGGAGAGGATCCGAGTCAGTTCCATGTAAGAGACGATGACGGCGCTGGGAACTCGTTCTAAAGTAGGATGGTGGAGCCAGTCTGACTCCAAGCTTCAGCTTTAGCTTCGTTTGCGAGAATCTGCTGTGTGACTCGACTGTTCTCAGGGCATCACTCCTCAGATATTAAAGGAAGGTGATTTCCAGAATTTCCTATTCAGCCGAGCCATGACACACACCGAACAATTATATTTACTGCGAACTTCCGACTCTACATACAATAAGCGATACACGATCTTTCTACGACCTGGAGTTTGAAGGATTGAGGGTATCCTTTCCTTGATATTGACTTGAGGGACTTCACTTTGAGATATCTCCCAAACGGGTCCCACTCGCGAGGGACTTCCGCCAATCCTTCACGAGACTGGCAGATGTGATTGAAATGATATTACAAGATCGTATTAGGCTAGAATAATACGTAAAATCTGCTAAATAAAATGCCTGTTCACAATACAAACACAAAGTGATGTTACTATTGAAATAGTCATGAATCACAATTCTAATTCAATCGTATCTATATATCGATAAACCTGTGTGGCTATGTGGTGGCCTTCGCATTACTACACTATTTCGGTCCTCTACTTGGCGGTGTTGTGGTGGTGTCGTGGCGACTAGGCGTAGAGTAAGGCAATGTTTGCAATTCATTATTTCCTGTAGATTATCAGATTCATTTTGATTTTGACTGTATTGACTACCCGTAGCTACAACTATTTATTTGCCTCTTGTAAAGAGTTTTTAGTAAGCAAAGACAAGTGAGGCACCATACCATAATCGACCTATACGAATACAAAATAAAGGCATCAAAAATCAATTGAAATAGGATTAATGACAAATAAATTTGAATTGGAAATTTGAAAAAATTGATTGACTTGAGGAAAAAAACACTACTGAAATAGAATGGAAAGTTGAATATTATTGAAAAAAAGGGGAATTGAGATTTGAAGACTTAATTGAGAGGAATACAATTGAAAAAATGAGATCTGAAAGAGATATTGAAAAAATTGAAAACTTGATATGCTGAAGGAAGGAATTTGAAGGATTGAAAAATGTTGAAAAAGTTAAAGATTAAGGATTACCATTGGAATTTGTAGGCGCTATGATGATTATCACTTCTGTTAGCATTTCTGCAATGGAAACAAAAGCTTGATTTCGGACAGGACGTTGCTAAGTGGTTGGCCCAAGTAGGCAGCGCTAGCACCGGTTCCGCTCGAAGATTCTATGTCTGTGGTCGGAAAGGGTAGAGAAGCGCGTGCGGTCACTGGTGTGATGGTATCATAACACAATGCGCAGCGCCGCTGCTGGCATGGTGGACTCTCCACTTCGTGGCTCGGGCCCGGTTGAGGCGAGCGCGGACGTGGTGGTGGTGTTGCCAATTCCCTGATTTCTTTGAGCAGCTCCATGTGGTCTTGGAGCTCCTGCATAAGGTTCTTCTGTCGATCGTAGACTTGTTCCAAGCCATTGAGCTGACGATCGAGTGCTGTCTTTATTGCGAAGGTTCGCTGGTCGACCGCATTGAGTAGAGTTCTGCTTCAAAAAGTTGACATTGAGTTGACATTGAAGTTGATACGGTACTGCTCTGTGTTGATTTCTAAAGCGACGGAAAGGGATATTAAAGATATGGAAGAAATTGAGTTTAAATATAAACTTGAATTAAATGTAATGTTAAACAAATTGAATTAATTGAAAATTGAAAAATAGGGTGCTCACAAAGGTGCTGTTCGCTCGATTCTTCATGGACCGTAGTTCGTCCGTTATCCCAAGACTTTTAACCTTCCTGTGAACCACTGACAATTCCTCGGCTTGAGCCGTGTGCGCGGTTCTTCGAAGGTTGCACCTCTTCAATGGGTGGCTGAAGAGGAGGCTCTCCTTGAGGTGGCGAAGGGGTTACGTTGACGTTGACTTCTTGAGGTTCTTCTTGCCCTGGTTCCACCGGGATTTCCTCCTACTTGGCTGATCGCGGTTGTCTGGCTTATTTCTGTAAGGATCATTGTCTGATAAAAATAATTTGAAAAATCTCCCTTTGCAATAGTCGAAGTACAGGAATTTGATAGTACTGACTTAAGAATAATCTATGATCAAATTATACTACTACTTTCGAAGGAACAAAATTACGCGAAGAAGCGAGGAAAAAAGGAAGAATAGAGCGTAAATTCAATGTTGAATCATTGCCGGGCATATTTTCTGTCGAGTAGTGAGAAGAAAATACGGAAAGGCAGGGGAAAGCAAATTTTAAGACCTTCCTAGAGATGTTGAAAAAAAGCGAGCACTCCGGCGACCGGAGTGCTCGCTTTTTTTCAACTTCTCAAGAAAGGTTTTCTCAAGAATGTGACTGTTGAACCCGTCGAAGCTGTTCGTTTCGCAGTTGTTTTGGTAGCGCAGAGATATGCAGCAATGATAAAGGCGGCAATGGGAATGCTCATGAGAACGATTAAGGTATAGATGTAGAAGCTTCTGCAAACGTCAACAAAGTGAGCTATATCTGTAAATTCCCAGCCTACAGCTAAAGAGCTGTGAACCGATTCTGCTGATTGATTTCATAATTTTATGCATTCCCGAAACGGTACCATAACGTTGATGTAGTTGAGTGTTCTGTGTGCATGTGAGCACGATTGTTGATTACCGCATGTGGCATGCTCGGTTGCGCGTGGTACGTTTGCTGTGCATTTTATTGTGGCTATCGCTCCTTTGTAGCGCTTGTAGCAGCCACTGAAAGCGGTTGCGATCACATCGCATTTGAAATCAACTATTTTTCTTGTCATTTGTTTGATTGTTAAATCTAGTTGTATGGCTAGCTCTGTGAAGAAGGTCTCGGTTTGAATTTTTGGTAGCTGCTTAGGCCCCGTTACTCTAACGTCATTTGGGATTGGCAACGGTAACACGTGTGAGAGATATTGTACGTGCGATATGTTATTCTGTGTACAATAGCACGATATGGAGTCTTCATCCGGATTGCACCTGCATGTATCCTTTATGCTGCATTGGTTTGAGGTGTTGAGATTCGAAGGGCGGGATGTGCAGGCATATCTAAAGGTGACGTCGTCAACTATTATATGCAGGCCTTGTCTTGTTATTACTGATGAAGCGTTTGTATTGAATAGAGATCGGTGAGAATTGAAGGTTGATCACTTCGATTGCGGCGCTGCCAAATCGGCGCTTTTCATAGGGTTTGAACTTGATGGTTTTATATAATACCATGAGGAGCACTAAAGAACTTCATAGATCTCACCATCTGTTGGGATATGGTAAATCCTGTAGAAAAGGCATCCAGAAGAGGGGAATCGGCATGAACATCCCCAACCATGATTCTGTGCAGTAGATGATTCTTGTGAAGTTATTCACTAAATCAAGTTCCTTTACGAGTGTATCTGGCGATATCCTAGCGCATTTAAGTCCAACACATGAACCCCTGTGTGGACATCTCTTGCTGAACTGTACCTGAGTTTCTGTGTCTCGAGTCAAGTACAGTGTTTCCTTTTGACATCTCAGGATTATTTCATCTGCTGTAATTTTCGTAAGATTCCCGGCCGGTGCACCATGTTCTAAGGGCATCACTCTTCAGATGTTTAAGGAAGGTGGTTCCCAGAATCTCCTATTCAGCCGAGCCATGACACACAACGAACAATTAAATTTATTACGAACTTTCGACTCTACATACGATAAATGATACACGATTTTTCCATAATACGACATGAAGTTTGAGCTATTGAGGGTACCCTTTCCTTGATATTGACATGAGGACTTTTTTTGAGACCTCTCCAAAACGGGTCCCCCACTCGCGATGGACTTCCGCCTATCCTTCACGGGACTGGCAGCATGGTCCTCACCACTGCCAGCCCCTGGAATGCCGACATCAAGAGGTGACGGATCGAATCGATGTACGGTCGCATCACGCAGAAGACGGTTGCTCCGGCAGGAGTCCATGAGAGCCGTACTCCCCGTCAGGGCCCCGTTATCGCCCACGGGCTGCTCAAATACCCATAGAGGCGCGGGCGGGACACGAGAAAGATCATCATGAACGGAGTTCATGACATGATATACCAGTAACAACAGCGAATAAAAACAGAAGCTATAGTTTTGAGCTACGGAGAGGAATATTTGCTTTTCCTCAACACGCTAATAATCTTGCTTAAAGGCACTGTTCACGAAAAAATGGTTTCGGAGATCTGCACATGGTTTGAATTCGACGCCCCCTCTGATACCATTTGTGCAGGAATGAGGTCGGAAAACGGTCTGGATAGGGCACAATAAGGGCAGGAACAGTGGGGGACGAGAGGCCTCCGCCCTCGCTAGGCTGACTACGAGTTCTAATTGTCCTTAACCACATTCGCATTGGAGCGAAGTTGTCTGCTTGGGTGTGTTGTCTGCTATTGCAGACATTGCGTCGCCATCGTGCACTCGCTCAAACACTCCCTTACCGCCGTTCTTCCAATGTGGAACTCGTCCAACCCCCCTTTCCAGCTCCTTTTTGACCCTTTCTATTCCTTTTTGTTCATCGTTTTTTGCGCTTTTTTCGTTGTTATCGCTTTATTCTAAAGTACTATGAATTCCCGCCGAAAAAGGGTACCCTAAATTTATGGTAAACGGTGCCTTTAAAAGATCCTCTTCGGGAGCTCCATCAACAGAGGGAGCGCTCGAATTTTTGTAGTCGAGGGGAACCCTCCGCTAGCAGGATATCCACCGCACAATGAGCTCCAAGGTGTTCAGAGTCCGACGAGCGAAGAGCGCCAAGCTCGATGTTCTGACTGCCGCTAATGTAAATGTAACGGATTTGCGGCCGAGTTGTGGCTAAGACATTGGACTGAGCTCTGGAACCTGAGAGGTTCCACCCACCCCAAAAGCTTCCAAAACTCGACTGCCATGTCATTATCCAATGAGAAAAATTTCAAAAGTGCACGGTCTCCCCTCATGCATTTGCGAGAGCTGCTAAGAAGAAGACGTCATGGATCTTTCAAAAGGCTTCTTGCAATATTATGAAGGCAAATAACCGTCCGAGGAGCTCTTCCAAGGAGAGCCGAATCGCAGTCGTGGAATCGTGGCGCAAAAGTTCGTCGCCACCTCTTCAGGAAGTGCCCGTAGATGTCGAAGCGCAAAAGGACGCCGGCTGATAGCGTGGCGACCGTGTTCTGAAGAAGAGGCATGATGAGTTCCTAAAATACAGGGAATGATCGGCGGGCAGGAGCGGAGGACGGTTTTGCCTATATCGAATATGGTTTGGATCGAAGGCCTAGATAGCAGCCAGCGATCACTCATTCGGAGTGCTGCAACGTTATTTGTCGAAATTCTACGATGTGCTTCCTACAGAGGCTGAGAAGTTATAGACTGAGCCAACATGAGTGTCTACCATATATTGTCTTCAAAACAGTCAGAAATCTCTTCTGATTGGCCAGAGAGCCGATGTTGAGACCTAATATCATAGAAACCTGCGACCTAATATCTGCGCTAGAAGATTGGGCCTAACCTGCCGCAAATTCAACGGTGGTTACTTCGGGTCGTGGCATGAAACCATTCAGGCCGCGTGGTGGTGTGCCTATGCGGGAAGGACAAGTCGTACAACGTGCATTGACCTCCAAGGGTCGTTGGTTGGTCTGTCAACCCGCAGATGACCAAACAATCAGTCACTACATAGAACACATCGGATCCTATCAAACCAACTGAAAATATTGGGGAACAGGAGAGTGAACATATCGGCGGAGAACTTTAAAGAGAAATGGGACACCGCTCTCTTCTAAGGCGACGGAGTGTTATCATTCAATCAGTCCCAGGAGGTCACGCATCTCCTTTACGTCGATTTACGGAGGTCACGCATCTCCTCCTTTATGCCGATTTACGGCTCGACACGGTATATTTCTCGTGCTTCTATGATTTTTCTTTTCAATGCCGCACCAACCAAATATGTATGCAAAACCCTCACATCGAAAAATGAAGCATTCTCCTTCTCATGCTCGAGTGTACGGTGCCTGGAAAAGCGGCTATGTGGGTAGGCAGCACGATTAGCCAACGCTACTCTGTGCTCGTCCAGGCGGATCTTCAAGTGTCTTGCGGTCTCCCCCACGTACTTCTCTCCACCTCCTCCGCATTCGATCAAGCGGACGGTGCCTTGAAGATCTTTTCAGATGTACAGTAGCGACAAGACTGCTCGCGGCTCCGTTTTTCGTAGATTCGAGAAGATGTCAGGAGATGCTCCTGTGTAGGGGGAGGTCGAAAAGCAAGTCGAATGGGAAGCTGGGAGTACTTCACGACGTGGTTCACCTCACGTGCCATTTTGTCATTAACAAAGGGCAGAATGAAGCTCACACCGCTAGCCGTTCTGTATGGAGCCCCCAGGTTCTCGTGTTGTTGCCTTCAAAACGTCGATTACTATTGAGAATACTTTCTACTTAGCATCAACAACTGAATCCTTTCGTGTTCCGAGCTTCGGACTCTTGCTTCCTAGAGCCCCTTATCAACTCTTAACAGTTCTTGTCACTTCCTCTCCTCGGTCATCTATTATGCGATACTACTGCACTCGACATCACACGCGAAGCAGTTTAGGCCACATTGCTGAAGCAATAATTCTAGTGACCTCGAGTAGTCTCCAGCTTCTCGCTCCTTTTAACCTCGGCATTGTCGTTTAAGTTGTTAAAAATTCTTCTGCCGTTCGAGGTTTTCAGGTGGAACACTTTATTAACTTAACGGCCTAACGTTTCGACGTAATCGAAGTCTTCAGAGGCTTGAACATGATTCGAGGTGGCTTATATTATTCGATAGCTTTTGACTCTCTGGCAAAAAACGACTGTTAGAGGAGAGTTGAGTGTCGCCCATTAGAGGCTAGTAGATGAACAACAGAGATGAATCTCACAAGAATGGCGATTTGTGGGCAAAACTCCAGTCTCGGACGGGGACTCGAACCCGTACTTGTCCTTTCCGGGGACCGTGCTCTTATCCCTTACACTACCGAGACCCCGCTTGCCCTCGCCTTCCTAATGGCTTATATCGAGTATTCGAGTCCCGTCCGAGACTGGAGTTTTGCCCACAAATCGCCATTCTTGTGAGACTTTCGCTTCGCGTACTGCGGCGGTAAAACAGCAGTTAACAAAACATCAAGTCAAAACAGAGATGAATGCTTATCAAGTGACCTCTTGCCATACTCACCGCTCCGCAAGGTGTGACTCGTGATCAGTAGCATCGCAATGTGATCTCCCATATTAGTGTAAGAGAAACATCAAGAAGTCTCATCCGCTGCTGACAGTCGCCTGTGGCGACAGCGAATTTTATACGCTTTGACGGTGGAGTCTGGTGAGTATTTTATGAAGTGGGTATTTTTTAGATGAGCTTCGCTTGTTTTTTTTTGCTTACAAATGATGATTAGGTCGAAATATGAAGCCGTCAATTCAGTAAAGTGTTCCACCTGAAACGTTTGAATGACAGAAGTATTGTCAACAATGTCTAGTGACTTCTTAGCCCTTATCAGTTGTTATCAAACCCTGGCATCAATCATTTCCGATTCCGTCGCCGCCAAAGCGCCGTGATCCCACTGTTGATACAAAGAGCGTAGCCTCCTGCTTTTCATAGCTCATTATCAGCCGTTATCTATTGTTATACGTTCCGTCACTAAGCATCTACTATCCCATCACATCCTACACCACCTATAAATGGCATTGTTCACGGTAAAAATGGTTTCTAACATTCTCCCCTAGAATTGCCCAGTGGCCCTCGAGGCCCAAAAGGCGCTGTCAGTGAAAAACCCCATAGATAGGTCAAAATAAAAGCCCCATTACCGAATTCATCGACGTCCTCGCCCATCGACCGATGTTATGTCAGGAGAGTTGTAGAGGCGATCCAGGGTGCAATATTCGCACCAGGACCCACTCGTTAAAGGCACAGTTCACGATATTTCAATGGGCGGGGACGTCAACGGCCTTCCCGCCTCTCGATCGAAGTCACGTCAGAAGGTCAGACGAGGGTCGAGACAGTACAGATTGCAGATTTTTGCTCTGAGACCCACACACAATCAGCTGTCGCCGAGTGATGAGGCGATGTTTTTCTCGCTTTTTTTCCTCTGCTATTCTTCTTGCTGCCGCGATCCCTTATATAATCTCCTGCTCCTAGAGGCTGAAAAAGGTGAGCTACTTTTGCTGTTACTAGGGTTTTTGTTTACTTATTCTTATAAGTGAATGAATTTTCGCTTACCATTGTCTTTTATTCGCACCAGGACCCACACAGCAGTGAGACACATTGTATAGCTCGTCCTAACGCCCCACTCTTCTTCATTTTTCTAAACTCATTCTCGTCCACCCACCTGTTTAACGGTTTTTCGAAGCCTTTTTCAGTTTGGAAAAACCGAATCACGCAGTTTCTCCACCTTCATCGCACTATTTTCGATCTTGTCGTCCATTTTTCATCATAATCTGGACTACCCAAAATTATCGTGAACTGTGCCTACAAGCATGCTGATAGCCGCGTGGTGAGGAGATGTTTTGCTCCTGTTCTGTCATTCTTTGCCATCCTTTGAGCTGCTGCAGTCATTCTTCTGGTTTTCTGAATGCTTAGCTGTAGCAGAATATCCACAGTGCAGAAGAATGGAAGATAAAACTCGATCTATCAGCGGCAATACAGTCAGTTGTACGCAATTGCACACATTGCAAATAGAACGCCCACTCACTCCTTTCACGCCATTTTTTTCTGTTTGAAACGGGCGTGTTTACATTCGTGCGATTCCAACAGCGCGCGGCAAAGTGCGCGGCGAAATTTGTGGCGATTCGAACGATCATGGGGCCCATTATTGGGGCACAAACTTAAAATAGAATAGTTAGGTAGAGTCAGCTGGCACTACTAATCTACTCTACTTGGAATTTGGGCCGCGATAATTGGTGCTAAAGTCGCGCGGCAAAATCGCTATGAATTTCGCCGCGCGCAGTTCGAATCGCACGAATGTACCGTCCCCCGTTTGAAACTCGTCCAACCTTCTCAACGTGGTGATAATGGATTCTGTTGCACTTTCCTTATCAGTTTCTTATTTATTGTTATCACTTCTGTCATCGACAATCAGTGTTCCCATCCGCCTCTTTGTATCTCTTTCAGATTTTCTCTTTCTACTCTTCTTTCTAACGATCTTGCTCATGACTAGAACCTTATGTTGTTGAATGCTCTAGTTCCAGGAGTCATTAATTTCTGCTCGAACAAACACATAGAAACGAACGCCAAGCGATATAGTTAGCAGTTTATACTTAGTAGGCTGGTAGCTCCTAGTCAATGTTTTGCTTTGATGCTCTACTTTGGTTGATAGTGTATGAGTAGTGAAAGGGTGATTAATTGAACAGACTGTTGGTACCAGAGCAGTCATTTCGCTTTGTTGGAAGCGTCGAAATTCGAAAGAAAGAAAGAAAGAAAGAAAACCATTTGTAGCCATGACAGAATAGCAGAAAGCTTGCCAGATTTAAGCAAGCCATTATCAATTTTATTGGCATTGTTCATAGAGGAAGGAACTAAGAAACTAACAAAGATCGTTATTGTAGCCCTTCTGCATTTGTAGAAAAATTTATTTGCTCAACTGGAATAGAAGCCGAACCATTTTCAGATCTTTTTGTTTTACTATCTCATTAACACTCTCAAGGGGGTAAATTCATCATACTTTCCGACGCATTCTTCTTGTACGTTGCAGGATCCTTAAATAGTAAGCAAAAAAATTGGATGTAGAAGAAAACAAAGAGAACATAATAAATCAAACGTAGAATGAAGTGTTATGGACTATGCGTGATGGACATAAATAGTTACGAAAGAGTTCTACAATAAGTAGGTCAGGTTCTGGTACGCATTTCGAATAACATACGATTCGTGAACATATTTACAGAATATCCAGTCCTTTCACGAAGTATCAAAAACGATTGACTCAGAGTATCGTTCAGTTTGAGCAACATTAGCCGTGAAGCAGTGAAGAGGCTAGCAGCAGTATATGATTCACGACGAACTCCATATATAGTCTTCTAGGAGAAGTGAATACGCTCGATCCCAATGCAAATTTTCTCTGCATTATGTGCATGTCTACATACCAGATACAGGAAGGTAGTTTCTGCTACCCAAGCCGTTATTTGAAAAGCATTGAAATGCGTATCGGAAAAACCCTGAGAGCGGGTGAGTCCTGTCGCTCAGCAGAATTGCCACTTGGAAGTAATTGGGAAACTATGAGCTCGTGGCTCGAACGGTGCTAGGCAGGGCCATATGCTATACATAGAGTCACAAACGATTAAAAGAATGTGCGGCGCGAAGAGCTCGAGAAGCAGTTGAGAAGTCAGCAAGCAGCAAAAGAGTGTAGTACAGGTGCGTTCGAAACGAAAGAGTGGATGATTCTCGAATTGAAATTGATATAGACCATCTGACAGACGAAACGAAAGTGTATATGTACAAGTGTGTTCGTTTGTGTTTGTGCATGTGGTACTGGATGTGTGTTCTAGTGTCGTATGTATGTGTATGTATGTGTCTACGCGTCTCTTTGTGCGCATATGCGCATTTGTAAAAATGTAAGAAATACTTCCGGAGACTTATCAAAGGAATGAAGAGAGCTTCTGCAGCGATTCCTCGAAACCGCGATTCCTACGTGAACCAACCTGTCCTTTCTTTGGATGCCACTTGCAACGCGGCGGCATCAAAAAAGCGGTTTGAAAGGTGGTGCAGGCAGCTGTGTCAATTTCAGTATCCTCAACTACCCAAGCATACCTTAACGCATTGCTCCGCGATGTCGAAACGAATCGGTCTCGAAATATCAGGCTCGACCAGCAATTGCACGATTGACATCAGAACTGCAAAGAGCCGCACTTTTGGGTAAATATCAGTCGTTATATGAATTTTGAATGATTTTCTATTTGCCTCCTATTTTTGATCTAACCCCAAGCTGATGGTTTCCGACTACGCAATCACAAACAATAGAACCCGTCTCCATTGGTTTCTCCTTCCATTTCAAATCGTTTCCTGATCTTTCATTTGCTTTGAATTTCTATGAACTCAACTGTCTTCAAGGGTTGTTGCCGGCTTCCAGTTGTCCAGACTGAGCATCGGGATGCAGAGTTCGCCACCGCGTTCGACATTTGGGTGATAGAGCTGGAAAAGAGGAAGCATATTAAAAATTTTGTGTGACGGTGAGCAATTGTCTCTCTTGGTCTCCCGTTCCCGTATTAAAATGAACGTGCACTGATTACACATTTATTGAAGACAGCATCCCAATGAAATCCTTCTCCATCTTTGACGCGTTGGAGTTGGCTTAATATAAATGCTACGAGAAAAAATCTCGAGTAACTTAGCGAATCCTACTACATTGCGTTTCAGCAGTATACGTCCATCCCTCATATCCACAAAAACTTTCCTTGAAGGGGTGACCCGAATTACAAGCATGCATTAAGGAATTCGCTGCATTNCGAATTTCGACCGTTCCATAGATACCTCCGTCTTATATAACAGTTTATTTATACCGACCCAACAGTATACCTCATGAAAATCAGTAGTCATTTGGTGCACCGTGTTTGAATAAGTGCTTGAGTCGATGCGGCATGTTCTTGTTAAGTTCCTGAAGACTGAAGGGTCGATGTTTCTCCACGCCTCCATGATCGCACTACGCAGCTCGTCGATGGTGAAAAACTGCCTGCTGTTGTCGTGCACCCGTCGCAGAATTATTTCTCAAAGGATCTCCATTGGGTTTAGATCAGCACTGCACGCAGGCTGCTCCATAATATCAACTTTCTGTTGCTGCAACCATGCGCATGTTGACTTGCTAGCATGGACACTTGCATTGTCCTGCTACAAGACCAGCCTTTGTCGTCGCCTGCGGCAATAACTCGGATTCCAAAGCATTCGACAGGATACAAATGTGAGCTCCACTTTGCTATCCCAGCAGTAGGCTTCCCAAACCATCAGCGAACCGCCACCGAAGTTGCGCGTGCTGAACTGCACTGGGTCCTTCCTCAGATCACGCCAGTAACATCTTGCTCCATCGGGTCCGTACAGGTTGAACTTCTTTTCGTCGGAGAATATTGCCTGGAGACCTTGAATTACTTTTCAGTACACGAGCTACGCCCAGCTTCACAGCTGCACCTGTTTTCAATCCGTGGTCGCATTCCCTCGAGCAAAACCGAAGCCATGTTGTGTCAATTGGTTGGGCGTGGCGCCTTCCTCATACTTCTCTCACAATGTTGCCGCTGTGTTCGATAGCTCTCTAAGCGGTCGTTCCCTTCTCAGAGAGTTCCAAGTCTGCACGAGTTTAGTTGACGCTGCTGGTGCTGTTTGAAACTCTCCTCCATATTTCTTTTCATCTCTGCTGGACTACTTGCATTGAAGTCCTCGAGCACCTCCGTTGTCGTAGGCCATGATGAAGTTCACAAGAAAGCGCCTTACATATAGCTTGTTTATTCGAGCTACATGAGGACAAGGTAGCTGCAAGATGAAATTAATACTACCGCAGTAAGGGATTCAAGCAGAATTTGTGACCCAGTCCCGCCTCCATCGAATAGGGGTGGCGGAACGTTTCCCCGAAATCTCACGGGCAGCGGCAGTAGTCCCGCAGCCACTGCCGTATCTTGCACTGGGAATTCAAACCCTTCTCTTCATAGCGCACGATCGAGTGCGGCGAGCGCGACACGCCGTTCGGGGAGAAGATACCCATCCCTTCGAATAGCATGATAGAGTAACCTTTTTTGTTAAGGTGACAGAGATTGTTGGACCAGAGTTGTTCAGAGCGATTCTCTCGACTTTTCATGCATTTGGTGGCCCACCAGGAATTCCAAGACCGAAGTTTGCTTCGAGATATTGCATGATGTTTCTCACATTCCCTTCACGACGCTTCGCATCATTATTTTCCTTACTTGCGCTGCTTGCAGCTTTCCTAATTTAACGTTTTTATTTCTGCCTAGAAGACATCATCATGATGTAGGAGTGTAATGGAAAATAAAGCCGCATGTCCGGATCCGCGGATCTTTTCTTCGACCTAATCTGACCCCCGAGGATAGTTGAGTGGTTTGATTCTGAAAACAAGTCCGATACTGACGCTGATTAATCAGTACCTACTAAATCCGCGGCAATCACTCGCTATTCGAAGGTGCACTCACTCTGATGAACGCATTATATTACTTTCTTCTTGCTGCAGTGAGAGTGGAAGGAAATGGGGGCGCTGTGCATGCTCCGCTCTGCTCTACACGTTGATGACGAGCTCATGCTCGATGGGATACTTTGAATTTGAATTTGCTGAAAACCTCAGATAGTGCCTTCACGCGATGAGGTTGGATGCTCCCTTATTCGAGTCTTTCGCGACTGCATCAGTGGCATTAAGCTCTTTGACATTCCTCTACTTGATGAACAAAAGGCTTCATTCTCAATTCACTGAGTGGCACTGTTGATAAGATCGGTCGCTCTGATCATTCCAACATCCTTCTTTCTCGAATGATCCTTCTCTGTAGCAAATATCACCTATGCTCCTTTTGAAGCAGTGAAATCTTGCAGTGATTTCCCAAGATAATGGTAACCTATGTGCTGAAAGGTGGAAAATCAAGAGGTAGGCCATGCTTTTATCGGCTGAGAAATATTCGTGCATGAAAAGACGTTCAGGATCAAGTGGGCATTGCTATTGACACCAACACCCTTTTGATATTCTTCGCTCGAAAATAATTTTCTTCCATACCATCGACAGAGGAGAGGGCTCCACCCATCACACTCTATCATACACTCCTTCGCCACACCGAGTGCAATTATCAATACTTTTCTAGATACCTACGTTATGTGCGAAGCGAACACTAGGTGGCCGAAACGGGTAGTCTCCGGTCATGTCAATATTCAGCGTCATCACACCATTCGTGAATGGAGGTTGATCCTTAATGCAAAGCTCTTTACAAAGCTGGAAGGGCAGAATATTAGCTGAAAGTGGGCTGTGGAACAAGCGAACTATTATGTGTAATCTGTATAGCTACCTCTGGATCCTTCTCTATATGCTTGAGATTCTCTGAGTAGGCTATACTTGCAATTTTTACCACCTGTCATTCGTCGATTTATTCAAGCTCTCGCTAACAACGCTCCAGACCTATCTGGATAGTCCTTTGGGTTCTTTTCTGATATAGTCCTCTGGACCACCCTCGTCTGAGGGGTCACAAAGTACATCATTCTCTTATTCAGAGCAATCGTGAAAAATTCTGACCACCTGGCTATCTGTTTTGAATGAGACAGCAATGTGTGGAAGAATCAGCAAGGGAGACAGTAAAGTTTAAAATGATTCGATAGGAGCTGTATGCCCTATGTCAACTTCCCTTATTTCTCGATGTTCTGAAATTCTTTCCAAGTCGTTCACTTCAGTTTGCTTTACTCCAGAGCTAACAAAGGAGGGATACTGGGTCGCAGCAGTCGTTTAAAACGAGGGGTATACCCTCATATGTGTTTTTGGACGCTGATGTCTAACCCTCCAAATCTGCAAAACGATTCTGGGAGCAAAGGTCTTCATATGATATAGGGTTTTGTCGAGCATGTGTCGAGGCCCAATTGCTTAGCCAGGTGTGAACCTATGGAGCAACAGGTAGGGAAACTGAATCCCAGGCATGGCATTAGGGTTTGCATTCCATGTGCGTGAGCCTGTTTCGCATTGCCATAAAATGTATGCCAAAGGCTTGCAAATTAGTTTTACTGCTCCCCTTGATTTTTCTTGGTTCTGGTGAGTACCGCTCTAACTGAGAACACCTACGAATGGGCTTTCCCACAATCGCTATTGAGCTCTCCCACTTCCGTCAGTGACATAACTGAAGATAGGTAAGATTCTCATTTCTGTAGTATTTTTGAACTCATTCAATAACATTTCATGAAGAGTTTGAATGTGAGCTTCTTCAATATCGTAAAAGTCGAAAGTATTCTTCAGATCAAAAACGTGAGGCATAGCGGCATTCATATCATAACATTCAAGATACTTATGAGTTTGATGACATTGGTGATATGACCGGCTCTGCTGAACTTCATAGGCGTACTTCTTTGTGCTGAACTTCATATAGGTACTTCTTATTTGCGCGACTTCCCATTTTCGAGCGTTCTGTTCAAGGAATTGTAAGATGCAAGTTTATAATAATTTACGGTCTGCAGAAGATTGGGTGGTAGCTGCCTTGCCTTTCCTTTTCCTTTTCTTTAGTTCTTATCATTAACATCTAGTCATCGACTCCGTTCATTGCCGTTGGGATGCGACCTCGCTCTCAAGTTTCGAGGCACCTTACCTTCCTGATCTCCCCAAAAGCCGTAAGCTTCGAAATAATAGTGATTGTTTAGAAGTGTTTCCCTGTATAGATACAGAAAAGGTCAGTTAAAGAATCAATCCCGACAACGACATTGGGCAGGTATCATTACTTAATGCGAGTTGTCAGCTTATACATACGACTACTCACATCACATTTTGCAGTAGAGATGAATAAATTGTCGTAATTTTTGTGAAGAAGGCTTAGAACAGAAAGAGTGTAAACAAGTTTCAGATAGTCGCTGAGCATGTGACTGTGTTAGCCATAACTTAGACCTAGTACACTACTTTGTTAGGTAATGTCAAAATACTTGCCGTTTTGAATTTCACATTATAGTTTTCCTTTTCTCCGATTTTTGTGACAGAAACAACATACTTCTTTTTTTCTGCTAATTCGGCAATCTCCTTAATCACAACAGATATCACATCAACAATTCCTTCCGATACAACACCATCATCATGTAAGAAGAGTCGAGTCACATCACGAATAATTTAGTGAACGACTGTACGTAGCTATCTCTGCAACCAACGATAATTAAAGAAAACTTCTTGACATTGCATAAATTACTGCATATTTCCATTTCGGTCGCTGTTGAACTGTCTCGAAGGTGGTATTTGAGATTTTCATCAGTCCTTATGAAGGAAATGGTTAATTGTCAGATCTATTCAGCGTTGGGCTAGTTATTTTTTTTTTGTCAAATTGTTTTCCTCTCACTCATATGGCCCAAGGAAGTAGCATGATGACGGCTAGGTGCCTTCGCCAACATAAATGTTGTCGCCAACCACTCCGCCCAAATGTTATAGAAATTCTCGCAACTTCAGTCAATCCTGACACTAATTAAGGGAAAATACTAGTTCGCAGTGGCTTCTCAAGACAAGATAATTACCAGCCTATGTATTCCTTGCGCTCAAATTTACATGCCAGATTCAGAAATCGTTTCTGTGAACGAAGTTGTCGAAGCATTTCGTCCGTGTGGTAAAGAATCTTGTCGAGCAAGCACACACTAGGCCCGCTATAAAACGATGGCGCAGCCGATAGGGCTATGGACTCGCGAGCGTTCGCATACTTGATGCACGGGATTTTCTGCGTACTTCGAGGTCTTACAATCAGCTTCACACTTCTCATTGATTATCTGCAATCCGCGCTTGCTATGAGCAATCACAAACGACCTTCCAAAAAACTCTCAGCTGCCATGTTCGACTCTCAATGAACCTCGGCATAGCTCCAATACAACTTTATTTACAACTTTTGAACAGATCACGAGGTTAGATAAGTTACAAATAAGTCCGCTGACGTTTCGGCGATTTTCGCCTTCTTCGGAGCCTAAAAAAGGTGGAAACCAGTCCATGATTTATTCGACCAAATGTCTCACCCCCCACGGAACCTTCGAAACCAATCAAGTCATCACGTAACTAATAATTAGTTAAGGACTGTGCCTTCCAGATCAGTAGAGTCAGCTCAGTCAGGACGACAATAGTGGCGAATACCAGGCTGATCAGAGTTCACGGTTCCGGTTGGAAGGCTAACCTTATATAGGGGGTAAATTCCGCGTCATTGCCACACATTCTCCTCTCCGGTTCATTTTTGGATGCCTGACCCGAATCCAGAACGCCTCCAGGGTTTCACGCGCCACGGCCTCGACGATGACCTCAAAATCGTCTCCGTTATGAGATTCAAGCCTGTGGCAACCTAATGCAGTAGATGGCCGCGACCTCGCCTTTCCCTCCGAATGCTCCCTAACACGAAGGTAAAGCGATCTGGCCGTTCCCCTTATATATTCGTCTTAACAACTTCGACAGATGATCCTATAAACCACACCTGCGATAGCACAGTCCCCATCAATGCAAAACTCTCAGCGATCACAAATGACCTTCTGAGACAAGTGCCCAGCTACTCATTTCGCTCCTTCCAACGATATTCGCAACAATTGCGATAACGTCAACAACCATAACGATGCGTCAGAAGTTTTACTTCGCACATTATTCACACTGTGAGGAACACGTCTGCCCGGAACGCTTTGTAATCAAATGTCTTACGTGGTACGTGCTTATGGAGATGTCATCACTTACTGTGTCAGTGCTTATCAACTAAAGTTGTCCGTTTAATGATATAAGCGTTCTGCTTCAAACCTTGGAACCCCTATTTTGTTCCAAAATGTCAATTTCGGTTTGATGGGTCATCTAATCCCTTCTATTCGACGTGCAATGAGCAGTCTATGATATTGTAATCCTCAATAAGGGGTTGACAATCCAGGGTCACTACAAAGCATGGTCCGGTGATTAGTCGATTATAAAATCAACCAGTCGGTTCGCCCGGCTGACGCCGGGCTTTTCTCCTCCATTGACGAAGTTATAGTTATCGGCTGACTTTCCACTACTTCTTTGATACAAATAATAGTTTTCTGTACCCAACTTTGACACACGATAACGGGGTAGCGCAAATGGTATTCCGTGAAAGTCGATCTTACGCCTTTGATTGGAAGTGGAATCTTTTCCTAAAGATGAATACCCATCAGAAATTTAACTGTTAGACAACCAAAGCCTTGAGCGGTACTTACAAATGTTTCGAGCCATGGAAACACCATTATCAGATGTCGTTAACAACTGACCCCTCTCTTTGCGGAGATATCGTGAGTTGGAAATTCAAAATAACTGGCGGTCGGTCAGGTTTTGTTGCAAATGATATAAACAAAGAAGATACCTAATCAAGTCACAAACCTTGCTGGGTAGTGGTCGTAATCTTATAGCAAGTACTAAACCAAATTCCCATCTGCTTATCGTATTGCCGCTAATGGGTCCCTATCACTGCACTTACCACTCGCTTTTGTCACCCTATTTTAGCATCTCGTCTTATCGAATGAAACATACTGAACGATCAAAGTTATATCGTAAATACCGAAGACGTTGATTTCGATCGCTAGGTGGCCTCCCTTAGTTCCCTTATCACTTATTGTCGTTTCCTTTCACCGAGTACCTACGATCCCATCATATCCTACATCACTTATTGAAATGCTGAGGTTTCACTGTTAATACGAAAAGCTGTGGTCCTACCAAACTTAAACTCTTTAGGTCCATTAAAACAGAAGCTACGAGTTTCCGCTCAAACATTTAGTCTGTGCAAATCCCGCTCCCTGTAGGCGGAGTCCGGTCCTGCCACCAATCATAAGAAATGCCGTCCCGCCTTCATATTCCTACCAGATTTGAACGCTCTAGGTCCACGTAATTAGAAGTTATGAATTCGCGGCCCCAAATTTCTATCGCGCACGCCTCGTCCCCCGTGTGCGGGGTCCGGCCCTGCTACCCATCATATATGTTCCCATCATATCCCCCGTACTCCTACCAAGTTTGAACGCTCTAAGTTCAGCGGGACGGGAGCTATGAATCTCCGGTCGGACACACACAC
>UZAF01016464.1:14016-60418 GCA_900617895.1 Haemonchus placei
CAAGTCATTGTGTAGGCCACACACGCATTCATTGCGGCACCACGATTCTGCATATAAGTCGAATGCGGGGCGCATCCTTCAAGTGGGATGATTAAGGCCCCAGGCTTCAGACTTTGTTAGAGAGCATCGCAGTATGCAATATAGTAGTAAAATAAAAAAATAACAATAGGTTGACAATATGAGAGCAATACAGTTAATAAGCAGGACAAGCATATAAAAATTGCAAAAGCACAAAATTCCACTTCCTCTGTGACAGCCCACACCCATGACCATATGAAGAAGCCTCACGTTCTTATATACCGCGGATTTTCGCCCTTTTTTTGAAACCGATGCACTTTATTCAATGGGAAAAAGGTGCCTCAAAATTATTGGGAAGAACTGTGGGAAGTCTTAGGTTAGTAGAAACTGTGCATTTGAGTGGTAGAAACCGACCATAAGGTGGTCAGCGCTCCTCTTTCCTTTTTCTTTTACGACACACTTTCAGACGCTTTATCATAAAGGTTTTTTTTGGGTGCACTCCAACAATGAGTTCAAATAATCCAAAAGCACTGTCACAAAAAATATCTATAGAAGCGCAGATATGTACCTACTGCAGCAATTGGGAACGGTGTTAAAAAAACCATCTTTGGGAAGATTCCCACTAATACGATCACCAATACATTTACGCACGATAAGTACCGGGGTCAGCTTCTCACGGCTTCCGTTTTTATACGGTGAAAGTTAGAATCTGGTTTTTCTGAAAAAACCTTCCGGTTGCAATCCAAAGGTGAATCCTATGGACTTCCTGCTGAAAAGTCAATTTTTGGCTGCTTGGCTAAGATAAGCATCAGGTTTTAAAGCATGTATACTGGTAAAGTATGTCGGAGTTCATATGATCGACTGTTTAGTCAGGACGAGTCATAGAAGACAGACTTCGCTGCTTGAAAAGTATTTGTGAGACGCATTTCTGGTGTGGGTCCTATCTCGAACACCGTGTCGTTACACAAACGGACAGGATACTATTCCATCCACGTATCTCCTACCAACGTCTTGCTTGAAGCCTTCTTCCCTGCTTAATTATGTGAAGCGAACTTCTTTTTTTGGTCATCTGCTTTTTTTGCTATTTCAACATGAGATTACGATATCACGATTCTATTCGAACTGCAAAATCTGTCTTGTGTGGCACTTCAGCTTTAAGCGGTGAGCCGCCCTCGCTGCACCCCCATTTATTAAAAAAATCAAGGAAGTGGTGATGAATGGTCGGGTCGCGCCATGAATAGATCAGATTTCAAAGCAGGCGCCATATCGAGTGGAAAGGCGGGGCATCGCACCAGTGAACATGGTAATAGCAGTTCGATGCCAAGATACTACCTACCAACGAAGACTCACCGAACGATGACGCGAGTCATCGTGAGTTCGAGTCTCACTTCCTCCCATTAGTGTACACTTCTTGCTAACGATCTCATTCTTTTTCATACAGATTCGATGCCTCGAAGTTTTGGTTAGAATTACGAAGGAGGACGGGCTTCATATTTGTCATCACCTGAAGTCTTAAGAAAGAAGGAAGAATATGATGAATTGCTTTTCTTCCATCTCTGCTCCTACAAGCTCTTCATGAGGCCATTCCTCTTACGTGGCCTTGGGTTCAACCGCCTCTTCAAAGGCGCTTGTTTCTCTCGTTTAACAAGAGCGGTCTGAACTCTCGGCTCTATCTAACCTTTCTGTCGAGGTCATACTCGTACTTCTGGAGATTGAGCAGGCCAGTAGACATTCATTGCAAAGCGATGGTCCTCCATTACGTGGTTCCATGCGCTTACCGAATTCACTTTGTCACACAATCTATAAAAGACGACTTCAAGCGCTTCATTCGATGGGGATAGTTAGAAAAAAAACTTTTTCCATGTTCATTAACAGCGCTCTCTTTTTTGTATGATCCTTCCACTTGTTTTTTAGCAGTTCGTTCCAGCCGTTTTTTGGCTACTTCTATAATCTTCGAGGCTGTGCAGCCTATTTGACTACTTTTTGTATGGTCTGATGACTCATGTACCGGTTGAAAATGTAATAAACAAACAAATAAGCACACATGATTTGCGAGTGCGCACTGTGAGCGGCAATTCTGGAATTACTGTGGGTTGACAGTTTAGGTTGGACTCATTGATTGTCTGGTTTGATTGTTCTGGGAGTGAATGTAATTTTTCCTTGACGCTATGCGCTAGAAATAACATCGTTAGAAGATCGGAGACCATCGATTGAGAAAAGAGAGCGTATAGAGACGAAGTGAAAGGTTTTGATATGCACAGCAAGGCCGGTCTGTATGAATACGATTCACTCACAGCAAACACGCATAAGGTGATGCATTCAGGCGTTTTTCTTCTGCTGTTTTTTCCATCAAAATATAAAAAATCATTAGGTACCTGAGCAAAATTGTTTTTTCTCCTAATAACATCGCCAGAAGTTCCTCAATATCATTATTTTGCCTTCTGAACGAGTGCATATATCCCGAAGTACTTCAAACTTCCATCTCAAAGGGTTACTACCCTTTTTCTAAAGTGATTTGTATGTATAGACTAGTTATCTGACTATTTTATGGTCCGTATTGAACTGAATGAGTTTCCCATTCTGTACAAAAAAAAAATCAATAAAATTTCCCTAAAATATATGCAGTTGCCCAACTATGGATTCTCCTTCACCGCGATTCTCTTCCCGTTACGGCTCCGATCGATCTTTTCCGTTATTCTGGATGATAATTCTTCCGTTGAACTTCTTTAAAGTATTATAATATTATTGATCAGTTTTTGTACGTTTTTGATCTGTTGGCTCTTACAGTAATAAGTCAGGCCCTGGAGGTACTGTATTTGATCAGTTGGCTCGTAGAGAAGTATGTCATACTATGAAAGTAGGGTAGAACGTAGAATGATTTATTTGCTATGACGCATTGTCCATGTGGGTACATATTACTCGAGTAGCGAAATCACGTGATAGTAGAATCGATTACTAATCACGTGGTTGTAGAGTAGAAGTAGGGCCCCTTTTTTCTTACTCGCCATTTACCGGTACGACTTTCTTGTGTTCAAAATTCGTTTTTCTTTTCGGTTTTCTGTCTATTGCTCCCATTGAGGCTCCCCATAGGAACAGTTCCACATAACTTCTAATGAATTTTATAAATTTTGAGTTCTGTTTCTCAGAGAATCCAGTAGCTCAGTTTATTTCCAACCGCTTTAGCTCGTACATCGTTTTCTGTCTTATTTACACAGTAGTATTTACAGCAGTCAGAATATGTTGTAGTGTAGTAGTAGTCACAGGGGTATATGTGAATTTTTATTTCGGAGTTCTGGGTAACGAGCACCTTCGGTTTTCGATGAAAGTGGACCTGATTCGGAAGGACACATTGTCTCCTCATTTTTTTCTTAGTATGGCTAACATTTTTATTATAGATTTATTTACATTCAAAGGCACAGTTCATGATAAAAACGGCTTGAGAGATTTTTGCATGGTATGAATTCGGGGCACCCTCTGATACCATATATGCCGAAATGAGGTCGTAAAACATTTTGGATAGGGCACAATAAGGGTCCTGAGGGTCCTGAGAGTAGAGGACGAGAGGCCTCCGCCCCTCGCTAGGCTGACTACGAAATCTAATTGCCGTTCACCACTTTCGCATTGGAGCAACATTAGTGAACAATCGATAAGCTGATTGGCAAACTGCCACGGACGGGCATGTAGATTTTGTTGCAAAATCAGCTGTTTGCGTATGCTGTGTGCAATTGCAGTCACTGCGTCGCGTTCGTCTGACTCGCCCGAACACTCGCCTGGGTATGGGTACATTCACCCAGAACAGTATGGACGCGGCAAATCGCGCGGCGAAATTTGTGGCGATCTGAGCGACTTTAGCGGCTGACATTGGGGCCCAAATTTGAAGTAGAGTCGATTAGTACGATTATCTGTCCATACTAATGTACTCTACTTCAAGTTTGAGCCCCAATGATAGGTGCCAAAGTCGTGCTAAACGCCAGGAATCTCGCCGCGCTATTCGCTGCATCCATCCAGTTCTGGGTGAATGTTCCGTCTCCCCACTCGCCTTAACCGCGGCTTTCGGATGTGTAACTCGTCCAACTCCCCTTTTTACTTCTTCTTTAACCCTTTGTATTTCTCTTACTCGTCGTTTTTCGCGATTTTTGTTTATACGTTGTTTTACTGTAGGCCGTACCTATCATTTCCCTTCAAAAACCGGATACCCAAAACTATCGTGAACTAAGCCTTTAATCGATTCGCTGGACACGTTCGCCTTTTCACCCATAATTTTTAGCTTTGGAATTCTAACTCTCAGACCGATATTTTGGTACCGGCAATACTCTGCTGTGCGGGCTACAACAATGGAATGAAGGAATTTCAACGTCCCATGAATGTGAGATACAGTACTCTCCCAGTACTTCACCATCCACCTCGTAGCTTTCACCCAGGGTAACTTTTTGTCGCGCCGTATATGTGACCGTTTTTGGAGGCGCTTGATAGTGTGTGCGTTCGGTTTACTGTGTAACACATTCACGGGGCTATGAAATCCGTCTTGTCAATAATGCCAGGGTTTCTTATGCCTTTTCATTCATTGGTGGAATACGCTCTTTCAACAATTCAGTGATAGTCTTCTATCGATCACCTTTGCTCCTTTATTTTCAACGTTTTGTAGAACATAGAAATACCATCTGGTACAGTTTATCGTACCGTATCCAATTCGATAGTGCCTCGAGGTTCTGTTGTACCGTTTTCTCTCAACTTCATGCCTAGATCTGTCAGAATAAACTATTATAGTTTGTGTTGAGTACGATACGTGATGGACAGAAAGTAGAGGACGTTTTTTCTAAGTCTCTGTAGAACCATAAGAACCACTCCACCATCGGTCTATGGCCCGTATTCTCGATAACCCTTTCTTGTCCACTTTTAACTTTTTCACAAAAATAGGTATCATTATGGCTTACGGTAATTCATATAAGTGGCTTACTGTAATTTGTTACCGCGATCCATGTTTTCTTTAATTCCTGCTTGATAATTTCCTGAATGAACGCCACTCACTTTGCTCAGGGTTTATACTTCTTGGGCCCGAATTAATTTACGGAATTTCACTGCCTGATGTGCAATCAGTCAGTTGGTTATTCCCTTATGAAATTCGCAGGAAGCTCTTTCCGTCATTATTTCCCACGTGAAGGGCATAATGGTTTCGGATCTTATCATGCTTTTATGACAAAAATTTACGTGACTTTATGTCGGCGCTAAGAAGCTGACAGTAGCCGTTGCGCTGCGATAAGCCTGCATCCTACTCGACGAATTTCTTTCTTCCAACTCCATATGTTTTTGTGTGCTTGTGAGCGAAAATGTACTTATAGTCTGGCTGTCAACAAAATCGCTTGCAGTGAACCGAATCTCCTAAGATAATTGAAATCTTCCCAAAAGAGCATATGATTCCACTCCTCTCTCAACCAAGACTTACCAAGCCCTCCTCAGCATAGAATTCCTGAACTATGGCTCGAAACTGTACTCGCAGTTGCTCTCTGCCGTGCATCGTTTTGTGTGGAGGTGGCCTAGGCTAATCCGCAAGGACAGTTTTTTAATGTGTAGCTTATGAAAGGTTGTGACACGATTGGCATTGGTCACCGTTCTCACGGATATCGAGTTTCAACGAGACCATCGCTATGTGGGCACCTATCCCTTCCCAAATAGTGCCGGAAGTGTTGCTGACCACTACGCTACCAATATGGCGGTCAAGTTCGATAGCTCCTGAGAACCAGCCATTTGGATAGCATTCGCGATGGCGCAAGCATGCAGCGAGTCTTTCATGGCAGTCTTGCGGTACCCCCATGCGAGGGTTACGTTCTTTAGCAGTAGGCCCGCCTCTTCACCCATCGACAAGGCATTCGATTTTCAATCCGACCTATTCATGGCGCATTTCAATCACTCACTCTTTAGCTCCTCTTTTAATTTTCCCCTACACACGGAGGGTGTGTCGAGCGCGGCATACTGTTCCAGTCTTACCTCACAGTCATAGAGCCTAAGTCTCATATGATCGTAACTCGAAAAGCTCGCAATAAGCCAGTAGTCGAGTGCTTAATGAACAGGTGATATAGTATCGCTAAGAGTCATCACCGGCCGACCAAATCTTCTCTACCATTAATGAACCCTACTCCACTACCATTTCATGAGTTGGGATATCAAATTACGAGTTATCCCCTGATAGGATAATGAAATCAGCCGACTGGAACCTACCATTAGCCATGGGAAGAAACATTTTCTCTTACCATTCCATTTTACGAACTTCACTGTTGATTCCGATTTCCCATATGGTACGCGCATGTTCTGAGACGGAAAAGGAACTACTGCGTTTCTTCCTTTTCCTCTGTAATCCACCTCGTTATTTCAACAAACGACCGCCTACACATGAATACCCTGCTCTTGGACGTGCCCATAAGACTTCTCGAAAGCCACTACATTTATCACCGCTTCCATGAAACCATTCAAGGCTTGTCTATAGAGATTCGTTCTTACTCGCTCAGGAATCTTCGGGTTCCCCTTCTTCTCTCGGTTGAAAACGTTTCGCACTGAACCACCTCGGTTCATGTAGCCTCCTTTAATTTCGTCTCAAAGGGCACTGCACGTGATTTTGTCAGAGACATGACGTTCACGAGGTTTTTTATTTGTTCTTATTACAACTCGGTAAACGATACCTTCGTACTGAAATTGCACCCGCCCGTACTCTGCAGTACTAGAGGAGGGGTTATTGACCTCTTGCCTGAAAACCTCAACACATAATTCTGTTCATGAACGATTGCGGAGCAGTTAAATCGACCGAAATCATACATGAGGTCCAATAGGTGACATAAGTTTTATCGCGATCGTAGCTGTAGGATCATCATTGCAGATGGGGAGCTCCTGCTTCTAACTTGCTTCTAGTCTATTGACGTCTTTTTCGCTCCCTCCAGAGCTTCAAGGACAGTGGACTCTCTGAACTTGAGAGCGCGCTCCAGGGAATCATTGTCATTCCCAGTATCGATGGGACTAGCCCCTCTAACGAAAGGGCGCCATGGTGCAGCTTGGACTGGCCTATAGTTAGACTGCGTTCACCAGTGAGATTTCACTTTTTCGGTTTCTCAGCTCCCTGCTCTGTGCCGAGTGCAGAGAACGCGTTAGACAAATTGCATGCCATATTTCAATCTCCTTTTCTTCACAATTCTTGAAATTAGCTCCCGAAGAAAAAGCTGTTTACAGTCGCGTTCAGCGATAAGTGTGTTAATTCATCTTATAGACCTAGAAAATACAGTTGTTTTGGCTGTGAGTGATTAGCCGTAACTACTGGATTGGTAACTACTGGCGTAGATCAATCCCGTTTCTGGGATGAGCTCTGGGTTCCATTTTTGTTCTGAATCCAGTGTTATCCTGAGGTGAACTTTTACTCGAATGGACCGGGCCAGGGCGACAATGCAAACAGCCCCTGTTCAGCTGAAGGTGAGGGAAAGAAGCGTCTGTGAAGGTGTAGGCACGTGCTGCGAAGACCACTGGACTACGAGATAAGAAAGGCAATAGAGTTCGAAGCGGAAGGAAAGCGACCACGTGGAGCTCCAAGGAGGAGATAAAAGTACCGCTCTGGAACCAACTAGAGGCAGAAGGTACCGTAAACGGAACTAATGGAGAAAAATCACGAGAACAGCGGAAGAAGCAGGAGAAGAAGAAGATTTTTGAGATCAACTTGGGCTACTTACAATTAGGCTAGTCTAGTCAGGATTGGGAGGGCATGAGCCAAGCAGATGCGAGAAAGCTAATAATCGAAACACTACAGTAGGTGGATTTTCGCTCTCGATATTTGGTGCTCGCTAATTTTCCCAGGCTCGTGTCTAAGCCAGTTCAGACCGAAAAAAAGTTGATGAGATGCTCCAAATAAGCTGGGACCCGCCCTCGAGGGCGGAGCGTGCATTTAGTACGCGTGCCGGAAAAAAAAAGTTGCGGGACTTCGCTGGTACAGCCTAAAACCTAACACACAAAGGCAAAGAAAATGATTGAAATCTTCATATTTCTCTGTATTGTCTGAACAAAAGTAAGAAGCTCACTCGCAATGAAGGGATGGCTCTTTACGTGAGCAGCGCATCCGCGAGTCCCAGAAAATGATGGCGGTATACGACTGTCTTCCTGTGAACAAGTCAGTTCAGTTCATTTTCCTTCATTCTATCGAGCATACAAGCACTAATGCAGGTTCAGCATCAATACCTTCGCTCTACACTCATAGGTTTTGCCATTGCATTTTCCTTCAAAGGCTATAGTATTCCAACTAAAAAATCTGTAGAATCAACCTCATCAAGTCGTATCTTTGAGGCAGTCAAGAGATGTCCAAGGACAAAAGAAAAATTGATCGAGAATAGCTTTGTTCGAGATGAAGCAAGTAAAGCGCAATAAATCGGAAACCCGTCAACGATCCTGTCAGGTTGGTATTGCTCGAGTAAGAAACTGTAATTCAATTCAAGGACTAGATCAAGACCTTGAAAAAGGAACCAGAGGAAGGACGGACGGAAAGAGGTCATGATGATGGAAACAAGGGGCAGAGGGGCAGAGGAGCGTACTACTAGATGTTAATGGCTAACAAGCATTATCCATCGTAAACTCCTCAGTTACTAAGTGAGGGCATGAGTCAGTCAAATCTGAGGCAGGGAACGATGTGAAACAACGGCTAACAGATGGCCTGAACCGAAGTTACCAACTCCTCCAGGATTCAAGTTCCTGTTAAGATATTCCGCATGAGCACTTGATAGAGTCTGAGGCAGAACTCGAAATCCTACTCGCCAAAAAAGGGTGAAGGATGAAGTGCTTGGCCGTTGATCAAACCCGTCTGAGGAATGCGCCCCGCGTTCGACCTCCATACAGAATCGTAGCAGCGCATTGAATGCGTATGTGAACTATACAATGACTTCAGTGGTCAGCCAATGTACAAGTCAGTGTTTTATCCTCTCATACGAGTCTGGTACCAACTCACCGACCCCGTAGGCCCGTAGAGCTTGGTTGGCCCAGGCGCATATCGATCTGGGACTTGAACCTGTGACGAGTTGTGAGTGATAGTCCGTCACTTTCCACCACACCACCTCTGCTCTTGCTATTCGTCATAGGGTAATCAATCATTGTTGACGCCACAAAAATGAGTTTGTGTATTGACTGTAGCAGTGTGAGTTCAGTCACAAAATCAAACTTCCATGCGATCATGAGTTAGCGCTCGGAATTGATGAAGAGCATTGTTTTTGCGCAAAAGTAGGAAAGGGCACCAACACTGAGAGAGTACAACTATGAAGTTCGTCAAAGCAATGGACTAGTTATTGATTGATATAATGTAGCGATGTTTGTGAAGAAAAATAAGATTTCTGTGATTTCGGTATCAAATTTCCGATTAAATTCCTTCTCCTAAGCAAGCAATGGCACAATGAGTTTTGTGAGCTGCGGAACCACTCAAGAAACAGTGGGCAACCCAATTCCCACTATGTCTGGGTTTCGATTCTTAACTTATCCAATTCTGCACTCAAGGTATTCAAGGTGAAACTCAAGACTCCGGTAGAAGCCCAGTGATTTTTTTTGTTAACTGCAAAGTTTCCAGTACGACTTGGTAGAATGAGCAATCGAAAGCATTTGCCATGAAATCACCAATCCCTTTGAAAGGCAACGAAATTTCGGACAGCTCCTTTTTCCCTTCGACCAGAGAAAGCTGTTGCGAAATGCTTCCCTTCAGTCGCAAAAAGAGAATGATGATTGGTAGAATTCCCAAGTTTTTCGATTATCAAAGGAAGTGCATGGTAAGGAAGAAGTGATATCGGTCCGGAAGCGCTTGTTATCGTCTGTCTCAAAAATAGCGTAATCAGTTGAAACCATTGCCAGTGACGGAGCAATCCGTTTGCAAGCACGTTTCCTGTGAAAGCAGCTGCGTTCAAGTCTTTTAGTTCTTCTTCTGACCTAACATTTTTTTTCCACCAAAGGGGAGGAAGCAGCGAACCACGCTGAAACGATCTATGTGGCTTCGTCTTTCACCATTAGGGATTTGTTTCGGAACTGGCCTCTCTGCAGTTTTCTGAGGCATATTAATTGGTATCGGGTTCGCCCGGACGGAAAGAAAACAGCTTTTAAACAATTCATGTTTTTTCTCATCTAAAACCCACGCGTCCGAAACCCACGCATATTGAAAATTCATTGTGAATTCAGTGGAAAGGTGGAACGATCAACGCAAAAAGGAAGTATTTCCATCGCCGATCTCATTGACCTTCATCTTTAATGGCGGTCAGAAAAATGCAGAATGATACCTACAGTACCCATGTATAAATATGTGTATTCTATCTGGAAGGACATCCTATTAGCCCATCTCCCAGTTCACGATTTCAGGTTGAAAGTGGCAGTCGCTTAGGGGCATAGTCACCTCCAGGACTGATTCTTTCGTTCCAGCGAATTATTGATGTTCTCCATCGGAAAAAGGGATTGTACCCAGCCTGTAACCACTAGTTAGTCCAATTGGAGATTTTTTTGGATAGAGATATTGCTAAAATTCGGTAAGGAATCGAATTTCGTGGCGCATTCCAGCCAGATAGGTCCGCGACAACCTCGTCATATTTCAATCAGTGTTGTGATTAAAAAGGATTATTCTACTACCGTAGTTCGCTGTATAAGGTCAAAAGTATTGAGGTTTGCATTTTTAAGGAAGAAGAATTCCAAATAACGTATGAATTCGTCAAAACTGATGATCGATGACGGTGCCAGTCTGTCACGAATAAAGAAAAGCTCGGCTGGCCCTGGCCCTCATATGACCCAAATTTCGCCTCATTGGACTTCACGACATGAATCATACCACATCCACATACTGTCATTTCGATGTTCCGCAACAACGAACAATCAGCTGCACAAATATTTGTCAATCACTCAACGAAAAATTAACCCCCCGGCTGACAAATATGGTTGCCGTAAAAATCAACAGCCCCTGAATGAATGCCGACAACTTGTTCACAAAATTTCAAGCGGATTTCGAATTCAACAGTTTTTTTTTATTTCATAGCAGCATGAAGTTTTATTGGACATATTCATATCACCCTATTCAACGTACAATGGCACTCATTCGTGAGTGATGCAGTGAATCACTTACAAAAACCAATAGTGATTGTATGTTCCACAACCAAATGGGACACAAATGATGGAAACTGACCAGGGACAGATCGCCCTGACAAGTTATCGTTCCACAAATCTCCCGATCAGAAGGCCGAGCAGGACGAGCGCTTTGAGAACCCCATAGGTACAAGAGGAACACACAGTTTTCCGCGTTTCCGCCCTTCGCCCTTCGTTCATCCCTGATCCTCTGTAGTTCCCTCTTATTGTTAGAAAGTCGGCTGCCCATGTAAAACATAGGTATCGATAGCAGCCGAACGCCATTTTGCGCATTCTGGGTCACCATGCCCAGGTAGGCAATCTACCGGGTCTCTTCCAACTCAGTATCGACTAAAACAAAGCGAAAAAGTCTACCATAAAACAAACCCACTAGAAGAAGTTGACAACCAAGAAAAAACTATGGTCAGAACATGGATTCAGTCTAGAAGTTGTATGGGGATATGTGATAGTTCGGGATTGTAGCGACCAGAACGAAGACTTGAATAAGTCCAAAGCAACAAATGTGTGAGCATCACGAGGTCCAGGGTGGTTTTCAAGCTGGAGCCTCAGATGGTGACGTCAAATGACGTCGTTACACACAGTACACCAAAGAAAACAAATGAACAACATAAAGATGCATACCCGTACATTCCGGCGGACAAAGAAACATCTGGCAGTTGACAGCAGCAATGAATCCCCACTGGAACGAAGACATGGAACGTGGAGACAGCAGCAAAACAATTCCTTAAGTCTACTACAGTGTCGCTCTGTTTCTAATGTGCGCCCCACGGAGAGAGAACAGCCTTTGCGAATGAACGACGATTGGATTCCAACAAAATGGGTTTCTAAGGAAACATCGCGCAGGTGCCCGGCGGTTGCCAACGAAAAAACATGACAAAATCACATAGGCTGCTTGGGAAATAGCAAATTGACTGGAACTACTTCCTACTCTCCCACAGGTGTTCACAGGAGGTACTACAACAGGGATACAGGGATTTCGAAGCCAAGCTACTCAGGAATTGTGAGGCCCCGGTAAAAAACGCGGCATTGATCTAGCCAAGTGAGAGCGCAGAGAGTCGTGGCTGGCGAGAGCGCAAACGTAGAGTACATGCTAGACGGTGGAGAGTGCAGAGATGGACCAGCTGCAGAGACACAGAGGAAGGCCTGGCGCTCAGTCAACCGCTATCTCGCCTCGGCCACCCCAACTTACTCTCCTTCTGCTCGCATCTGTCTGTGTCTGTGGGAGTAATCTTCTTCCCGTTATTCCCTGTGTTTTGATTAATCTGGCTCTGATAACGTGTGGTATCAGCTATTAATTGGTTGGCCGATCTCTTCATCATCTCACAACGTGAATGTCTCACTCCAGGCGCTGCATCATCACGGCATGGTAGCTCGTCTATCGTGTCTGTCACTTTGACCGTCAGGAGTCCCCCCAAAGAAGAAGAAGCAGGCAACAGTAGCTGAACCGTAGTTATGCCTGACATCGTGCAGAACGGCAAGGTGCCGCCGGCGCCGCCACCACCGCCTCCACCAGAAAAGCCACGACGAGCCGATGGCCGACGACGTGCGATGAAAAAAGTCGACGAACTGCATCCGGCAGTGGAACCGACAACTGGGTAAGTACCCAACCTTTAGTTTCACAGAAGAGCATTACTGGCGAAGCAAACTCGAAAGGTTTTGAACATACAGTTTCTGTAACAGAACAGTTGATCGTTTCCGTATAAGACTTCCTGTATGATTCGGAAGGACTGTATTTCATGTAACCTGTGACATGTAAAGGAACTATCTGGCATTACCAGATAGGTCCTTTGCCCTTTATGGCACTTTTAGTGAGCAGGTATTTCGCTGATGCACTTTCCTGAGAGTTCACAGAAAGTTTATGAGGCTACGGCTCGTAATTTGTTGTTGATTGTACAAATCAGCCAGTCTTTATCTTCCAGAATGCGCTCCATTGAACAAAAGTTACTCTCTCGTGCTTGCCCAGGTCTAAAAGTACAAAACGTTAGAGCAGTCCGATTTTTGGGATGGGTACGTGGTGACCTTGATAGGAATGTCGTCGAAAGTCCATCAGGACCTTCAGCAGTCTTCCTTTTAAACGGTAGCGATTTTTTTTCGGTTTCCCAATAACCCATCCACTTTTGTGTGCGGTGATCATCATGCGTACGTGCTCTCGATTTGATTTTCAACCTAATCGATCCAACTTGAACTCTTTCTAGTACTTTCCCTATGACGTTTTCTGATAATAACTGGTACCTAACCTAACCGTACCTTTTCCTGTGAATTAGGAATCAATATCACTCTATAGCTTTACCACTAAATAAAGCTAGTTGCTAGATTCATCGCGCTTAATGAATGAAAGCTCTAAAGACTACAGTATGTTATACAAACAAAGTGATATGGTCGAACTGACTGACATATCCTTCAAATTCTTCGATACGCCTACCCTTTTGAACTACTTACTGTAGTGAAAAGCTTTCGATTTTGGTGAATAATTTGCTTTCTTGGTTTCAATGGTTTTTGCCTGTGACGCAGCGGGTCACGTGAAAATTTGCTGCATGTGTGGTTCTGTTTCAAAGCCATCACTCTTTGTCCTTTGTGTCAATGTGTCAATTTCGTCGAACTCTTGGGATATTTCAAAATTACAGAAGGAACTACTTCTTATCACCCATGAAGTTTGACCAAATCGGCGATGACACACCATTCATACTTTTGTCTTAAATGGTATTTTTGTTTCAAGCTAGTCTCCGAAATATGATTGTTAGGAACCTGGAAGGGATACAGGATAAAGAGCATATCTTGTGAAATAAGGAACATCTCGAGTTTTTTTTTTGTAAGGATTGATCGAAGTGAACCCAGGGCCAGCACGAGAACCAAGTCTGGAACAATTACTACTTTTCTGCTCCTTTTTCGTGTAAGCTTTTCAACAGCGCAGACAATTCGGAAAAGTGAGTCAGTCTACCTACAGATATGAAATTTTTGAGGGAGAATAGTGAGGAGGGGGGGGGGGGGTGTAGTGGAGATTTTTAACAGAGCAACTGATTCGTGGAAGTGGGTCAGTCTTCATGGAGTTTTTGAAGGGAAGTGAAGTTATATTAACGGACCGCTTTGCTTTTGATGGTTTTTATAATTGCTTCGTACTTGCTAGACATAAAGTCCAATATCAAGATGATAAACAATACGAGTCATGAGGAAGATTATGTCATCGATGTATTTGCGATCTTCGCCGGAATTGGTTTCTTGGAATTACTATTGGAGTTAATAAAAAACTGCTTCATATATGATGGGTTTTTCAATTCCCCGCCGTTCCTTGTTCATATTCGGTGCTTCCCTGAACAGTAACGTTCAGTAAATTTAACGGCAATTGATCGAATGAGCGGCACCAATGTAGGTGGAAATTTTGACACTTAATAAAGCCTCGAACGGTCAAGAAACCACTTTTACCCTCTTGGGTTTCTAAGGGCAGCTGCCGTTGTGGTAGCAACCGAAATTATTATTACGCATAAGTTATTACGTTGTAACAGTCTTAGTTTGGATAAGGAGAAATCCGGAAGAATCGCATAATCCACCGAGATGCTGTGCCTGTATGTGTACCCACGACAGGACAGTGCACCCCACCCCATATCGCAATGAAATGACAAATTGTTTCGTAATAGGAAAATCATGACGATCTTTATTGAATGGGTATTTTGAAGAGAGCGCTGTTCGATACCGCGTGCCCATACACTCATAATACCAGATTTGAATTGCGAATAGCGGATGAAGTCACACAGTATCGCTGGGGACAGTCTCTTCTCGTGTTTCGCTAGGCTTAGCGAATATTTTCCTACACCTTCATAGTCCCATAACCGGGCGTTTCAAACTGCGTGTTTGAAGCCATTCAACAACGTCTCCCAACATATTCTGAGACTCATGATATTTGCATTATTCCTACTGTAATAATGAACTTGGACAGTTCTGCTGTTCTGGTGTTGTTTTCGTCCACATCGTTGTAAAAAGCAGTTGATACCCTCTTCTGTTGCTATATTCAGTCATGCCAGTTGAGTTCCGGGCACGGTGAGTTTTGTGACCCAACTGTTTTTTGATTTCATCTAAGTAGTAGCAATAATGTTTTTTGTAATGTTTTATCAGCCCCTTTTTTGTAATATAAGTCACGTGCTCTCTGCTCAGAAGTGCAGACGTGGTAGCCCCTCCTGGGTTGACTGCGTGCTATCAACACCGCTTATCAGACGTTCAACACTATGCGTCGATTCAGAGTAGCAAACTATCAGTTTCCGTTTCTTTTGGCCAGCCACGACAACCATAACAACCTATGCTCTTCATTCTCTCTCGATTTCCAATTTTTTTGTAGAAAAGCCATCTTGGTGGTCAGGAACATTGGGTAGCTACGAATAGCGCGCATTCCATCAATTGCTTTTTGAAAAATAAGTGAATTCAAGGGAATCGTCATCAAGTTTAGGGTGTTCTCCTGTTAGAAGTCTAGAATTTGTGGGTGCACATTTTTGGTTTCTCAGTTCTTTAAAGAGTTGACGAATACGGAAGGTTACAGTAAATTTATAATCATTGTCTCCTCGATTTTAAGGGAGATTGGTTTCCAGTGGAATATGATTTGTTTCCCACTGCTGTACCGCGTGACTGCCGTACGCTATACATTCCGTCACTGAACGATTCCTGTTATTGATTAGCCCCAAATTTAGTTGTGTTTCAATGTACCACAAAGTTCATTTGCGATACGCCTTTTCTATTTCTGTAGCTAGTGATATCATATCGATAGATCTGCCATGACTGCCACATACTAGACTCATGTGTTTGGGAAGGTGCAGGTGAGTGATTCTCAGTGAGAATGTAACGATCTAATGTTAAATTGTCTCTTTGTTTGACTTTTATCCTCGACAGTAGTGCAACTAAGGGTTAACTGGGGCCAGCGTTGGTTCTTCTTGTACATGTGGCGTGCCGGGAATTTTATCATCTTTTATTGGCATTTTTGAATAGAGTACGAGTCACATGTCGTCACAATGATTTGGTGACTCATTTGTCTGTAAAGAAACTTCCACTTTGTTGTTGTTTACTCACAAATTCCTTCATCATTAAGGGTATAAAATCGTGATGGTCTCTACACGCGATATCATAGGCCCAGATCTTTGAATGTCTCCATTTTCCTCTACACGAACTACTCTTTCGTAACACTTGTTTCGTTCGCAAAGTGTAGCATCCGTCATCGTTTGGGTGTTGAATTATCGATGAGACGTGTACTGTAGAGGCCTTGTTCTCCATCCAAAGAGTTGACAAAAACGTAATCGTCTATACTGATACGTAAACAAAAGGAGGACCACATGACAATTCGTTCAACAGTGATAATCATTGCTGTTGCTCTTGAGAGAGTCGAGAAAAGAGCTTAGCTTGTACAACATATCTTTGGTGAATACTTTTTTTTATTATAAACGATTTCTTTACAGTGAAATATTTCAGAATCGGCACGAACTGGCTATCAGGTGAAGAGCGATCTCGGCTCGAGGCCGTGCAGCGCGACTGGCGCTTAAGCCGTCCATACAATGCAAATGCCACGAATCGAGTGGGTGTACCTTCAAAGGCATTACTGATTTTTTTGTACTGTTAGTGAAATCTAGATGTCTTTCAAGTAGTATACCTTTATTTTTATGGAAACTCTGAGGTAATCCTCAATCACCTAAAGCTGGGTTTCGCCGTAGCGGCGAAAAGTACTGTTTCGTGGTGCAGATTGCCTAAAATTCTTATTGAATGGTGGTAGCTTCTGCGAATTTACCTTCACTACCTTTCTTTATCAAGCGAGTGTAGCGAGCTAATCATGGGTTCTCATTTCTAGCCGTGGATTCGTGCTCGGCATCGTGAACACACAGCACAAGATGTCAGTGCCGCTGCTCCACCTTCTGCAAAGGAAGGTGGCGCCTTAGTGGCCGCTCTCAATAACGCAATTGTTCCAGTTGCCACCCAAACGAGTATTTTCGATCGTACCAGGTGAGGAGTTCTTGTATGTAGCGTATGAACATAAAGGCCCTTGTGTTGGATGCTTTCTTCTGAAATGAAATTTTGTTCGTTTCAAACACATAGTTTTCTATTTGGGTAGCTGCAGCGTCGTTTTGGGGGGAAGCGAATGACAGACGCGACGTGTATGTTGTGCATGCCGAGTCGAGTTAATGCGGCTTATTTTCTATACCAATAACTAGACTCATGAAGCGCACGTGTAGAAAGTGACGTGAGGGTACAAAGTTTTGAAAGAATTTGATGCACAGCCATACACTTTTTGCTTCCCTTATTCTCTCCTAGATACTGTCAGACTCCTAGATATTCAGACTAGGCACAGGTATCTATTTTCTACCATTCTCCCTGCTTTTATCATTGTACCACGTAGTGAGTTTTGTTGAAAGATGCAACGGCTGCTATTTTTAATTCCACTGATGTGTTTCTCAAGATAAGAGAGTTCCAAAAGCCCATTAATAGTTTCAAGTCGCGACTCATTTTAATCATCAAACTTATCAGTTTTACCAGTGATACTTTCTTCATCTTTCGGTTTTGTTTCCCAGTTGGATCTTGCCGTGCGCGGCACTACCAACACTCGATGTCGGTGCATTATTCATACACTAAGGTCCAACAAAATATCATGGCGCCAGGTAGCGGGCATGTTACTGTATTGCATACCATTATATTCGCCTGCTTGACGGGCAGGCTATGCGTTTTTTACGCTATTTGTAAATTATTAACAAGGAATTCAACTAATTCACGTTGTCCAGCTCATTAGCTAGCTGGCATTTATGTATTCACTAGATTTTGGCGGCATGCTGCTCACTGACCTCTACTTAAAGATCTTTCGTAGAGGAAGAAGCGCTCTGCGGAAATTAAACCGCAAGAACGCATTCCGATTCAGGTGGGACGGCCTTGCTTGCTGACAAGTTATTGTTTCGTGTATTTTTTAAATTGGAGTTTCAGGTACAGAGAAATCTCATTCTTTTTTTCGTATATAAGCCACTCGTGAATCCGTTTCAGTGAAAAGTTCCATTGAGACTTGCACATGTTCTGTCGATTCACAGAGCAAACCTTTCCAGATCACTACGAGCAATTTTTTTATCAAATCCCGTTTTTATGTTAAACTTTTCTTTATGGACTCTAAATTGTGAATATCGATTAATTTTTTGTGTCGTTCAGAAATGCAGCGAAACCAGTTGCGTCACCAAACGCTGGAGATGTTGCGCCTTCGGCCAATGAACAAGTATCTTCTGAAGTCAAGGTAGCGGCAGTGCCGACAATAGCAGATGAAAAGGAGAAGGAGAGAAGGGATGAAGAGGTGCGTGCAAAGGAGCAGCTAGAGGTTGATGATGACTTTGACGCACAAGAAAAGCCTATTGATAAAAGCCCCAGTGAGTATTTTTTGTGATTTTTTTGTATCTCGCACCTAATCTTTTCAATTCATGGTCTAGATGGGCGTTTTCTTAAATTCGATGAGGAACTTGGTCGTGGCTCATTCAAAACAGTGTATCGCGGGCTTGACACGGAGACTGGCGTTGCAGTGGCATGGTGCGAATTGCAAGAGAGCAAACTTAATAGGGTAATTTTTCATTTGTTGACTTCGAAGACAGCTCTAATCTATATATGTATTTTCAGGCAGAACGGCAACGTTTTCGTGAAGAGGCTGAGATGTTGAAGGATCTCCAGCATCCCAATATTGTGCGATTTTATGACTATTGGGAGCGTACTGATCCGTCAGGGAAGAGAAAGTGCGTACCTGTTGTTCTTTGTGGTGTATCAATATTTGAGTGTGAGTTTTAGGTACATTGTATTAGTTACGGAATTGATGACTTCCGGAACATTGAAAATGTATTTGAAACGTTTTAAAAGGATTAATATCAAGGTGCAGTTTTTGTACTTGTTTCTCCCTAGTTCTCTATTTATCTTTGACTTGCTTTATAGGTGTTGAAATCATGGTGCCGGCAAATCCTAAAGGGCCTTTCGTTTTTGCATTCTCGAAATCCACCAGTCATTCATAGAGATCTGAAATGTGACAACATCTTTATCACTGGAACCACGGGCAGCGTCAAAATAGGCGATTTGGGACTAGCTACGCTCAAAAACAAGTCTTATGCAAAAAGTGTCATAGGTGAGTTCGGTGTTCTATAGTTTTCGGTTTTTTATCTTGAGCACCCGCACCACTTCTATACTTGATTGATCATTGTGAAGCCTGGAGCAGTAAACTGGTCTCTCTGGATGCAGATCATTGTGCGAAGCCTGCTGTCGGGTTTGGTTAGACGATGTATGAGAGTGCTCGTTTTTCATTTTGGTTGGGTTTATATAACAAAATGATGGGTCATTTTTCGCTCTGGACAATTCCTCGTATGAATAATTGTGATCCAACTTTTAAATTGCTTTATAGTTTTGATCAAGTCTGACAAAAGTGCTTTTTCGATTCTTATCGTTAATTCGTATGATTTTGAACGTGATAGAAGATAGGGTGAAAGCAAAAGGTAGGTGCAGTTAGAAACTCCATGGTATGGGCTTCATTGTGATTGTCTTCTATTTCGTCAACGCGAGATTCTTCTGCTGCACGGATCTAACGGTTCCAATGCTCACGATTCGCATACCTGTGGGAGCTTCGCATCACATTTTCTTTTACTCAACCATTATTGCTTGATAGCAGAAACCTCTTGATGATTTGAGGTTAGGTGGATGAAGGCACAAAACATACAGAACTTCTCCGTTGTCATGTTGGTGAAATCCGGCCACGTTGTACATGTTGTGCTGTGTAATGTGAGACCGTTTGGGTTGCACTTGTCTCCGTATGAATCGATACGTTTTTGAACTAGCCGCCGTGACTTCTTTATCTTACCATTTAGTTGGCGATTCATCGCAGAGGGATATTCGAAGACGATATGATTGCAAGTTGGGGAAGGAGATTCACAGCCTTGAGAGATTTTTCAGCCAGGATGCTGAATGGTGCTTTTTTCAGTGTCCTACTAGTCCTGCCTTGAACCCGTTGCTCCACACGTTTTTTTGCGCTTTCCCAGTACCCTCACTACGTTGTTTTTTGTTTGCTTTTCAACAATGCAATACAAAATCAGTGACAGAAGTCACTAGTTGAAACCAAGAAACTTTTCCAACTTTTCCGCTCATTAACACTAGTTTCGCTTTAAAATTTGTTGGATTGTCGCCCAATACGTGGGCTCGCTCCTCAGCTGCTGTTGGTTGCGATGGGTTGAATTTTTCTCTTTGATTCAGAGAAATGTTGGCTGAACGTTGCCCCAACACAGGGAGGAAAATAACTGCTTAGCTTTGTCGTACTTCTCCAATGAGGTTACCGTGAAGTACAAGAACATAAGAATTTGAACTACTTGAATGTTGCCTTTAGGGATACACAGGGTCGGTAGCCATTCGAGTACCGAGTAAAGCATTGAGAGTTTCAACGATTGTCTTTAAGATCGTTGGACCGTTCTTTGTGCTCATTTTGCTTTTACTGCTTTCTTATATTGTCAGTAGTCTAGACAAAATTTGATGGATATATCTGAGGCGGTACTTGTACCTCCTCATCTTTCGTTACCCGAAGTTTATCTTTGGTTTTTGGAAAAGCAAACATTACAGCTAGTTTGAAAATGTGCCTAGAATTTCAAAGAGTTCCAATAACTCAATCAAATCTATGAAGATGTTCAGTTTCTCGAAGTATTGTACTTGCTATAATATTTACTTGTCCCTTGTACGGGCGCAAAAAAATCGGTTTACAGAATCATGTTCGAAGTTCCTTCTTGTGGGTTTCCAGCACGTACCGCTTATCGTTTTCCTGATTATGCCCAGTAGGCAGCATTTAATNTCAGTGCACAGCGTGTCTGTGGAGCAACTGGCGGCTTACTTTGTGCTGGCTTTGAGTGGAGACGATGCTTTGACGAGAAAAATGCATGTTAGCTGTGCAAACCTCCGCGGCAAAAGTATTGCTGTGTCTAAAGATCCTTTCTGCTTTGTAATTACGGATTGGAAGAGGTTCGATATGCGAATGGCTCCTTTTAGGTTCTTTATGTGAAATATTAAGTAGTTTTTTTGCGGTTAGAGTATCTCATTTCATGAAGACCTGATGGCCACCGAATTTCAAATTGTTGTAATCAAGTTTTCGATAACAGATCTTGAAGTAACTTTTTCGGAAACTGGACTAATTATAGAAACTGCTGCTATAGATTCTAGCAGAGCACTGCAATCTTCGTTTTTCATGTGACTGAGGAATTTCATGATATCATGGGGTGGAAGTAAGCGTGATTTTATATCATGGGGCTGGGGTAAGCGTGATTTTCAGTTTGTATACACAAGGGCGATAAACCACTCTGGAACAATCATATGCAGCGCGACGGCGATCACGTGTGTGCAGTGGCGGTACTCGTGACGAGGGCGCGATCATAGACACATCGATGTTGAGGGGATTGAAAAATGGCTAGTGAGGAACATATTTTATAACATTAGTGGAATTGGGAAACGTAGTATATGTGTTCATCAGATGTGCCTTCGTAATGAAACAAATTTTGCTCAATACGGAATGTTACATATCAGTTCGGGAAGGGGTCTATACATTCCATCGGAATGTGAGAGACTTGAAAAAGGAACAGAAATCGTAGGCTGACTTGGCCAGATGAGCAGGTTTCCCATGTTCATGTAGAAGTCATTAGGTCAATCGAGCGTAGGCTATTAGGTGCACGCAGGCTCAGCAATACTTTTACTGAACAACTCAGGTCAATTTCAAAGTCTTGGCATGTCTCTGAAGAGGTTGCCTTGTTTCCTTCTCTGTTTAACATCCTGTACCTCGCTCTTATTTTCACCTTACCATGGTAGCATCGGAAAGGCTGAGGATAAGTGCATTTCATAGTCTGAAATCATATGTCCTAGACCTCGCTAATTTCGGAGGTTTTTTTACGCCTTGAAAAGCATCCTTCTCATCTACTGTCGTGTGCTTCGCCCGTTTTCGTCGTCGTTTGGTACGAGAAAAAGAACAGGGCTGCATTCAGACATTCTATTGACTGACATGGACGACGGTTTATGATGCAGAGATCAGTGGTTTGTTGATATGACAAAATTCGTTGAGTCGTGCCAAGCTTTGCTAAACCCTTTCAAATTACTACAACATGTTTGCCCGACCTCGATCTTTTACTTCCGTTGCTGGATGACTGCATGCTCAATGTTTAGCTGAATGCAGCTTCTCCCTGCTCCATATGGCTTGATCTCAGACTGTGCTATCGAGCTAGTTTCACCCATATCAATTTGTTTGGGCAATCATTTTGTAGAAAACGAGTTTGTGTTCAACCATGCACTCAGCAATAGTTATATTAGCAACTTGGCGACTGGCGAACGGACAAAGTTGCACAAGCAGTCGTAATATCATAAATCTTGCTCGTGTCGCGCATGACTCACTGAATTCTACTGTATCGATTAAACGGGTCGCGAGACTCTCGAAGAGGGAGCACGGAGCCTTGGATAACGAAAAACCAAGTAAAGCCAACCATGAAACTTCCTTTTTTTTTATAGGTAGCTGAGATTACCATAGATCGTGGTCATACGGCAGGCTTTGTCGGGTTCTTTCTCCGTAAAGTTACAGTTCTTCGCGAATACTCGAAATAAGCACAAATTTACAATAAATTCAAAAAAAAANNAAAAAAAACGTGCTCTGAAAAAAGTTTCTTAGCAAAAACTGATTAGTAAAAATGTTATAAGCGATTAAATGGGAAATTTACTGTTTACAACTTGAATTTCAAGAAAATATTGTCATTGGAGGGATGTTTCGAGCCTGAAGCTCGTGAGTGTGCAGAACCCGATTCGCTAATCTTTAGCTGCCAGTTACTGACAAACTTTCTAACGTGCTCTGAACATTTAGATAACAGAGAGTTTGGAATATTGAGCTCTACTAATTTGTAATTTCAAGGATTGTGACATTGGGCAAATTTGCCTAAACCAGAACTTCCTCTCATTCCTTTTGATGGTTTATTAATTTGATTTTGAACTTGTTTTTCGCTGTGCCGCGTGACATTCTAGGACACATGTTGTTTTCCAAATACTGGTTTTCATCAGAAAGACGCTTAACAGCGGTTGTCCTAAAAGAAAGTTGTTCTCTTCGTTCTTCCATTTTTTCCATTTTTCAGTCTTCTTTTTTTTGCTCAACTTCCTGGCCTACTTCACTGAAACAAGAGTAAGATGATCATATCATTTTCGAAAAAGTTCTCCAAGTTTCATTCCAGGAATCCTTTTGGCTGTTTTGAAATGACAGTTGGGATAGTTAGTCTTAGCCAGTGGTCAGACCGTAGAAACATCACGGTGCGATGTGTTCAGGCCTTGTGCACAACAGTGGAATGCCTCCTTCAAAAAGAAATTGCAGTGAAGGAAAACTGTTCACTGTTGCAAAATTATTGACTGCTAACTTAGGAACGCCTGAATTCATGGCGCCCGAAATGTACGAGGAGATGTATGATGAATCAGTAGACGTGTATGCTTTCGGTATGTGCCTATTAGAAATGGTCACTGGAGAGTATCCATACACAGAGTGTCAGTTTCCGGCTCAAATATACCGAAAAGTCACTACGGTAAGCAGTTTGTACGTAAACTAACTGTTGCCTTTATAAAACTGTCCGCTATTTAGGGTGTGAAGCCAGAGTGTTTCAATAGGATTCCTCAGCAGTATCCAGAGATCCGTGAAATAATTGACCGATGTATCAGGTAAGATTCATCTTAACTCACTCTAGTTGGTCTCACATTATTCTTTCTGTGAGAAAGGTGAATGGGAAGGATGAAAGGAAAAGTTGACGACTTGAGCCTTGGCTCTTCTTATTCAACTCTTAGTGTTATCGATGGTCTCTTAAATAGCTTACTGTTTCGAATATTCAGAGTACGACGGGAAGAAAGAAGTACTGTGAAGCAGTTGCTTGCTGATGACTTCTTTACGCCGGAAGAACTAATTGGAATCAGAGTTGAGATTAAGAATCGGGACTTAGATCTTGCTGAATTGAACGTAGAGGTACATTCATTGCGCTATAGAGCATTTCATATGTCGGAACATATATTCTAGCGGCCATTTAATGACTCTTTTTTATTTCAGATTCAGATGCAGTTGCGAGTCTACGATGAAAAGAAGCGGAAACAATATCGGTTTAAAGAAAATGAAGGGTTGCAGTTTGCGTTTGATATTGAAAACGACACGGCTGAAGAGGTAAATTGTAAAAATTATAGTAAATTTCGTCTCCCTTACATAAATAACACTGTTGATGGGGAATGAGTTGCTTCATATGGGGTAAAATCGATGCGCGAACACGAGTGGTCCAAAGTCTATGAATTCTCTAAAAGAATCGTTTCGGCTTCAATTTCTCTTAACCTTCTTTGACCTTGTTTTGCAGTTAAAGGATCCCACGAGCATCGAGCTCTTTTCCTACAGGTTGTTATCGTGATCATAACATTACGATATGTTCATACCAGGTCATCAATCAACCTCCTTCTGTTTTAACTTTCCCTTTGTTCTATTAGCTCTTTTACCCAATCATTAATCTGTGGAAGTGCAACTGCTTCGGCCAAAAGACCTCCAGGCCGACATTAAAATACCCGACTTACAAAGTTAATAGCTCAATTTCTGACTTTTTGTTCTAATTCAGGTTGTGCAACAGATGATTGAACAGCAGCATATTCCTGACGAGGATACCAAGATGATTACAAAGTTGATCAAAGACAAGGTGCGAAGAGTTTTTCAGCTTCATATCGCGTCATACATATGTTGCCCTCTTCCAGGTGGAAAGCTTCAAGAGGGACAGGGAGTTTAAAATCGCTGAGTTGAAGAGGCAGCGTGAAGAAGAAGAACGTCAGCGAGAAGAGCAGGCAATCAAAGAAGAGATGAAAGCTCGGGCAAAAGAGAAAGAACGTCTCGAAGCAGAACATGTATGTTCCCGCATAATGTTCGATTTTCTGTCCAGTAACATATTTTTCCTTTAATCACGAGGCTACATGAAGAGATCCAGTTAACTGATTTCATATTTGCGGAATCATTTTTTTTATCATGCTAGAACAACGCTTCTACAGAGAGAATCAGCTTCGGGAGCAGCTGCAGTCGCGGCTGAACCGTCCCAGCCCCCAAACGCTCAACAACCTGTGGTGTCGCCGCCTATGACTTCGTCTACATTGCCTTCTGTGCATCAAACTACTTCAGCTGTAGCATCTGCAATATCTGCGGACAAAACTGCTCCCCAGTATGCAACATCTGTGGTGAGCCCTCGTGTTATCTTCTTTTTTTGGTAGCGATGTGAAAGCTCTTTTTAGCCATCTCCGGACGAATTTCCTGATGCGCAGACCATTTCGGCTCATGAAGAGAAAAAGAAAGCAAAGAGAAAGATCGTTCTAGAGGTCTTGAAGGTGGATGATGCTAAGGATCAGCCAGTGAGTTTCATTTGGTTCTCAATTCAATTCTCAAATGCTCTAAGGAACGAAAAGTGCTTTGTTACAGTTGGTTTCTTGCAAACTTGACACTGCACATAAAACCGTGACTTTCCAATTCGCCCCGGATTCCGATAAGCCTTCTGTGATTGCTGAGAAACTGGTGAGTTATTTTTCAAACAATAAGGGTTTACCCACAACTCTTCTCTTTATGTGGTAGGTCTACCTCGGTAGTATCCACTCGTTTTTCATCGCAATGTTCCAATGCTTTTACCGTTCTTGGACATTAGCAATTGGAAGTTACACTTTAGGTCTTCTCCTCCGCACTTCCAGCTGATGCTCTTGAGCCAATTTCTTATGATTTTTCTTTCATTCTCAGTTGAATGTCCATCTCTTCTTATTTCAGCTAGCGGAGAACTGTCTCGCCCAACACCATGTTGCTATTGTAGAGGACCAGCTCGAACAAATAATTGCGGTCAGTATCGAACACTTTGTTATAACAAGTTCCAATATTCTGTACTAGTTAGGATTTCAGCTGGTGAACAAAGGTGTTAGTCGCGTCGTGGGCACTAAGCTTACCACTGTCGTTGAAACCCAAACCACAACAACAACTAGTACGCAGAACATCGCATCAGGCCCATCGACTGCTAGAGTATGTCAATGAGGGTCTTTTTTCTCCCATATTAGCACACTTTCAATGTTGAATGTTCAGCCCGGCGTGTCACCAGCTCCAGCCTCGGTCCAGGTCAATGCGACATGCCAGACTGTTTCCGAAAAAGTTACTGCTCCTCCCCAACCTGCTGCAACAGCAGCTCCTGCATCAGCGTCACAAGCACCTCCTCCACCGAGTGCGACGAAAACGTCTGTGTCTACCTCGCCGCCACCGTCCAGGATTGAGCCTCCCAAGGTTCGTGTATGAATTATGGTCAATATAATTAGTAGTTTTGTCTTCATTAAAAATCGTAATTCTTTTTTGGAAATTAAGCACTGAACAGTTTTCACCTACCCAAGTAACCCACTAGTTGTTTTCATTATAATTTTCCGGTAAAAAGATGCGTTGGGATGATAGCGTAGGTAGCGCGCGGAAGCGGTAGCATTTTCCTTGAAAGGAAACAATATTAGTGCTCAGGTGTAATATAGCTCACTATGCTTTTCACACTCTTGGGTTGTTACTGTTGATATTGGTGGATTTTTGAGCGGCTTATGGACAGGTGATTGCAATTCAAATCAGGTCAAGGCGTCTTTGCCCTTCTCACTCACATGAAGGTCTGAGCATCGCGTGTAGTGTGGGGACTTCTATAATTACATGTTCTGCCGTCACAGTGTTAAATACTTGCCCGTTTGTGCTTCTATTTCACCAACTTGTGACAATTTTGTTGGGGTTTTCCAGTTGTAATGTTTAATCCAGATGGCTAAACTGTGACAGAGTGCTGGTGTAACAGTCGCGGGATTTCGCATCCAGGGTTCATTAATGTTGGTGGTTGCAAAATTTTGGGGCAATTAGTTGTGTGCAGTAAGCTCAGTCGACGTCGTGCAAGGAATTCCTAGTAGAGGACAACTTGCCTAGCAATGTCAGTGGCAATGCCTACGTCTTGTACTCATCAAGTTTTGGTGTTTATCTCGCAGATTTTTAACGAGCGAAGGTTTAAGTGGAGCACAATAAGCCCGGTTCAGGAACCTTTCGAACGACTTGTTCATGAACCGTTAAGTTCTACACCGTATCGGACCTGCTCTAACAAGGTAGACGTGGGAAGAATTTCCACCTAGTTTCACGCACCTTGGGTTGGTACCGGAGAATGTTGTTTAATTGGACTTAGTCCCTGATGCACCTAACTACCAGGATCCGTTTTTGTACCAGTGCGTAGTCTGTTAGCCTTTTCTGTTGCTTATTAGAAGGAAAGCGTAGTCACGTGATTCGGAAGTGATAAAGTTTAGGCGGCTCTACAGTCTGGTTCGGGGATGAGCCGTAGTGTCGATGGTGATAGTTCGACAACGCCTGTACAACCAGCCAATGTTCCGCAATCTTCATCCGTCCATGTGATAAGCACAACATCAGCTGCGAGTACCACCACAGCTGCGCCTGCTCAGGCGGCGAAACCTTCACGTTTCCAGGTAAGCTTTTATGTAAACTCACTTTGCAGTTGTGAACTGATAAGCTCAGGTTACCCCATCAACGGTCAATGCTGTGTCACCTGGTTCGCATCCTACTGCGGCAGTCGAAACCACCACACTCCCTCCTGTGCCTCAAGCTCAAGCACAACAGCTCAGTCCACCTGCTCCTGCGATGTTGTCGAACGGATCGTCACCAAGTACCACGGCTCACTCGAATACATCTTCTGTGACAAGTACCACAAGCACTGGAAGCAGATTTAAGGTGCATTTCACAGGTCTGCCATTAACTTCAATGTTTTTACTGGATTCTCTCAGGTGCAAAGCGTACCGGTACAAGCAACACTTGCCCCGACATCCTCCGTTGAGTCAGGTTTCTCTTCTTCAACATCCACGCATACTGAAGCAAGCATGTCAAGTATGAGTTCAGCATCGACACCACTCGCAGTTCAACCTCCTATTACTACTAGTATTGCTACTACCATGACAGTGAGCAGTTCTTTCAGTTTCTTTTGCAACTCTTCGCGGCCGCTTTCCTGATAATTGATGATGGGTATATATCAACTCTTGTTTATGTTTTGTTTCAGATGCCTGTCCCGATGGTATCTCCCGCTATCGTTTCTTTACCAACAGCACCAATCGTATCCACGACTTCCTCTGTGCATGTGCCATCTGAAACAGTAACTACGACCGTTGTACCTGCACAAAGCGTTACTTTATGTCATACTGGAAGTACTGCTTCGCTCTCACATCCGCCTCATGTGCCACAGGTTGATCTGTCCGCTTTGCAAAAGCTGGATTCTGAGCTGAGAAAGGTATAGGAAAGCTGTCTTCGTGTATTTTCAGGATTCGGAACCCAATTTTTGTGTAGGATTAAAAAAGATCATTTTCCAGGTCAGCGGGGTATCGACGGTGTCTGCTGGATGTACATCAGTTCATGGGCCAATTCCTGAAGCTATGACGCAGTCGACTACTGCACTTGCGCAGCCGGTACGGTTTTTGTTTTTTATTTTTTCGTACACCATACTAATGAGCAATCTGAAGTTACTGAATTTCCATCGCTAGTTCCTTTCCGTTGTGTGCAGAAATTTTTGAAGTGTGTTTTTCTCGCGCTTTATTTATCTAGCTTTTTACATTATTATTTTCTTTCACGGAATCGCACCAGTGCTCATGAAGAAATACGAAAAAAATCAACTCAGCTGTCATTCTCTTTCTTTTCGTGAGAGAAATGATGATTCATTGTGAAAACTTGATTAAGCGCGAGAAATTTAATCTTCATGTGATTGGGAAGCGCATCACGTTTCATTTACGAACAGGATACACATTGCAAATATGATATTTCACTCATGCTTAACTCGTAGGCCCCTCTTGAGAGTAATGTAAGTTTGCTGACTTGTAGGAACGCTTCCATAATGTGTCAGAGATTGGTAATTTCGATTGAAAATGTCGACGAGATGCTTCAATGCGACTAGGTGCTTAGAAAGCTCTGATCCACGTTGTTCTGGTGACGTCACTAACCGGTTTCCTTGCGCGAATATGTGACGCCCCTCTTTTCATGGAATACTATAATAAGCTGAATGACTCACTTTTTCAATCATCTCTCAATCCCACAAGCCACCATTCAACGAGTTCATGCTCCGATTACAGGTGCACAACGCACATCCTGCACTACATCCCACCACCAGCCTTCCCCATACTCCCGCTCATGGTGTAGATTTAGGCACGAACTTAACAGGTATGAAGATTTTTCCTGGTGTGAGCTGAATGAAAGTTTCAGATCAGTTTCAAAAATGCTATGTTGTGTATCTCTAGGTCTGAGTGAGAAACTCGCTGTGCTCAGTCAAATCCAACAGCAGCAACGAGATGAGCCACCAGTTCCGCATCAAGGGCAGCAACCCCAAACCACATCACATCAGCTCTCAGTAAACCAACCGCCGAGTCACCCGAAGGTGATTTTTGATGAATTAGTTATGTTGTTGTTGGATGTTCGGAAGCTTCCCATTTCTATCATCTTTAGCAATTCGTCAATTCAGCAATTCTTTAGCAACCTTCAAACATTTTTTTCCATTATTGCATCGAGCGCTTCCTTAACAATTTGGTTTTCGATAATGCGCAGTACATTAATAGGGATTCCTGTTAATATTTGCTCAAGTTCTCATTATCAGAGCCCCACTTGCATGAAATATGGAATAGTTTCATCATTTTAGGAAGAAGATGAGCATGGGCCTGGTCAAGCAGCTAGTGCTAGTGCAACGGATGAACTACACGTCGATACGCTCAATGGCCTCGCCCAAGCTCTTCAAAAAGTGAGTTTTCCTTTCAAGTTTCCAGAGAGTATTGCTAACATTATACGGAATCTTAATTAATCAGGTTAGTTTGATGACCTGGTCCCTTCTAATTCTTCAGTTTTCTTTATTATTGGATTTCATTGGGACACATGCGTTTCATAGGTGTACATCGCGATAGTGGCAAAANAAAAAAAAAAACAATGTAGACCGCTCCTTGAGTGTGATGAACTTCGCGAATTCAGGCAAAAGATTTTTTGAGGCTTGTTTTTAGGTTTCTCTTCCCAACTATTCTTTTTCCTGGGACAACTTTGATCTGCACATCCCTCACAGATGACTTGTATTTTCTTGGTCTCCTGAATAGTAGTAAATTGAGAACTTTCTGTACCACACCAATTTCCACCTGCGTCTATGCGAAGCCTAAGAGAGCCGTCAAAGTTGTTGTATTTAGATTTGTACTTAATGTTCTTTTTCCATCACTAGGTGATCAATCCTGAGCAAAGGGAGCCAACACCATTGTCCGTCACTGAGCATGGACGCGTAACACCGCCACCGCATCACTTCACCAGTTCAACCCAGGAGCTTTACCATGTAGGTGACGTTTCGTTATGTTCCCTCATTAGGGGTTTATGGCTTAGGCAGCCATGTACATTTTCCCTCGTTTTTGATAATTCCAATGTCGGTGTTTGTTGCTAACCGCTTCTCTTAACCTTTGTTTCGGTTTTATCAAGCTCGTGTGCTCTGTCTTTCACTAACACAAACTCATTGCTTATATGTTGTGCTTCGGGTTAGTTAGATAGTGTTTTGTTCTCTTAGCTGACCACAACGTGCTCTCTGCCGTCTGCCTCTGTTGCTGCCACATCAGAAGATGAGTCGCCGTCTCCGGAACGAAGGATAGGAGGGCTGGTTATGGAATCAAATGGTACAACAACCCAATTGTTGCCCTCAAGCACAGCACCAGATCTGACGCAGCGCCTACGTGCCATGGACAGTCTGGCTGCGTTCAAGAATCTGGAGAGCGCACTGTCGTGCACTCTCGGGACATCGAGCATGCGGCCAAGCGTCTGCCGAGACGACGCTTCGACGCATCGCGACGATGCATCGAGCTTGTGCGGTAGTGGTGCTATGTTTCATGTCGGTACACCACCCATCTTCAGTCCATTGCCGACTTCAGATTCAGATTTCGACTGCCAGGTCCTTATTTACCTTATAAATATCTTATTTGTAATATTTATACGTTTGATTGTATTAGATTTCTTTATTAAACATTCCTTCGTAAAAAATTGAATAGACGGGCTTCTTCCGAGGGTTGTTAAAGGGTTCCTTCGGTAAAGTTCTGTTTCGATCTTAGTCAAGCTAGTCTAGAAGTCCTTGTTTCTCTCTGTTTCAAGCTCTGTATTTCCCTATGTTGCTATATAATTAGTATTTGTTAGTAGTTACTGTAAGTACTCATGTCTTCTTTCCGGCAGCATGAAAGAACAGAACGGTCGGGTCTTTCTTAACTAACCCTTTCTGAACTGGTAAAAGGTGTGCACTCTTCTAGCGGTTGTAACACATATAGAACAATGAATGGGGCCGTTCTTTTCCTTCCTGTTTCTGAGTCAGTGCCAGAGTGTGGTTTATTTGTTTAGGCAGAAGATGAAGACGATGATGATCCGGAGGTATTGGCATTAATTCGGAGGTAAAACACCGCGTTAGGTTGTACTTTCTCTAAATAGTGTTTAATAACTTCCTGTCCTATTCAGACATCGCATGCAGCAACTTCATCTTCGTGAGCAGCAGCGACTCGAACTGGAAGAGCTCCGTGCTCGACAACGTCAATTGCGTATGATCAGGGCTGCGACCGCAGCACCAGAGGGACCGTGTGGCGATCCAATGTCACAAAGCCTCCAGAGCACTCATCATCATCATTATCGTCCCCAGGCTTCTGCGTTGTCGTTGCCAGCCAGTCCACCACCAATCATGTCCAACAGCGCCGAGGCCAGTTTTACCACAAAATAGCGTCGATACGATGCCTTTCAGAAATTAGCTCATTATTTGCACTTCGTTCGCTGGACAGTTTGTTATTTTACTTATTATTGTTACATTTTCCTGATGTGTTCTTGAAAAAGTTCTTTCTGCAAGCCATGCGTTCGCAGCAGTGGCATCAAATCAAACTCACCTTACCGCAGAACATCGAACAATTTCGAAACTGCGATTTAAGAGTGACCTATCTTCTTGCCTTCGACTATTTTTTTTTTTTGCAGAGGCCTTCACCTCGCCGGTTGGATTCCTCTACATTGGCAGCGCAGCTGCTGGCAATTCATGGCTCGTCGTCGTCTTCGACTCCGGCTTCCGGCTCTTCAACAACAACTGGTGACGGTCCGTCGCAAACAAATATCACCTTCGACGGTCCAAACCGTCAAAGGGACAACTATTCGGCGCCGCCTCCGCACAGCTAAATCGGGTGATCTGTAGTTCTCGTTCCATTTCGTGACATTTCAATGCATAAGCTGAGGAGTTTTAAACATCAACGTCCGTTGCCAATAGGATGTGTTCATTCACTCGACGGGTACGCGTTTTCTTCTTCTTTTTTCCCATCTCCCATCGTATTCCCTGCTCTTTCGCCATTTCGCTCTGCGCTCAGCTTTCCAGTAACATCCACGCGCACCCTACTAGCTTCTCAAATTTTGTTCCCGTTCTATTAGGTCTTTATAACGTGTGGATCATTGATTGTCATCGTGATTTTGTGTTCTTCTAGCCATTATTTCCTTTGCTTGCATACACCATGTTATGTGGTTCGAGTTACGGTAGTTTCGGGTCTTTACGCGTCTTTAATTCATCGCAGCAGATTACTCTAAGAGAGTTCTATGTTCGCTATCTGTCTTTTCTCTTTCTGTTCCACCATTTGTCCTTTCATTACACTTAAATCAGTCACATGTAATTTTGTTTCATTCTCGCAAATCATCTTTGTAGTAGTTGGACCGTTACGAGTGGAAGCGCGTCCGCAGCATTCTGTTTGTGTCTCGTACGCGTTTTTTGTACGCTTTTGTAAAGGATTGTATTCTTGAATGCCCTGCTGCTTTGTACGCCGGTCTTTTATATAGGATTTAAGTGTAGAGATTAGTTTGCTCATGGCTTGCCGTTGTCACTTGTATCACAAACCAACCCCCATACTTGCAGTTTTGAGCAGCAAAAATGCGCTCTCCCCCATTGACATATCGTGATCATTGTTCCTTCAACTGGTCTTGTAAAATTAAATGATGGGTCGATTCAGTAATGGTCCCAATGCAAATTTTTTTTGTAGAGAAAATTGGTCGGGCGCGGTGTTTTGAATCTGAAAACTATGCTGTCTATTATTAACTTATAAATTACCAATACGCTTTCTCCTTTTTTTGATTTGGCGCGAAACGCCGCACCTACCCTTTTAATCTGCTAGTTTTTATCGTCTATTTATATTATGTGATTATAGCCTTGCAATCAACGATTGTAACATCGCCTTCTGTGCATTAATAAATATCAGATCTAGTGCAGTACAGTGACACAGGCGATATGTAGCTAAGTGTATAAAAAAAATCGAAGGAGGTAAAAGTAAGGATGTTGATCGATTCTTGAGATGAGCCACATACCCAGCTTCCGTTCAAGATCGCCCACGAGTTTGGAGCGTTTTTAGCCCAGTTGCTCTTTCAGTTTTTGGTAAGAAATCGGTGTGCCAATTGGCAATCCGTGCTGTCGATCCCCGAAGTTCCTTAGATGAACTAATCAATATGACAGCAGTAGAATGCGGCTGAAAGCCGCTGTAAGCTCGATGGTAACACTTTGTCATAGTACTGGTAGCTGTTTCGTCGTGGAAACTTCCGACGGGGATGATTGGTGAGGCATGTAATTATGGAAACTTTCAAGTTCATGGAATCGAAAACCAAGCAAGAAAAGGAGGGCCACCTAGATGTATCGAATTACCTCAGCCTCTTCATAGTCGAGAGTGGGTGTGGCTTATTAAAATCGTAGATGATGTCCGGTGTTCGACAAACAAAATTTCTACTTTCAGTCGTGCAAGGGTTCCATGGGTAGTAGGCATCTCATGCAGTGGGTCATGCCCCTTATTATTTCACAAATCCTGGAGAAAGCAATCTTCGGACTGCAGAGAACTGCATTTTCTGATATTTCATGATAGCAGATCTTCAGAGAATTACAGAGACGATGATTACAGTATTCTCCGGGAAGAGATGGGAATACCGTAATCATATGAGTTCTCTTATCAGTACACGGCACTATTGGAATCCACATAAAAGTCCCGTCCCCTCAGTAACTGAGCCCCAACATTCTTTTCAATAGGTATCGCCAATCTCTTGTATTTGAAAGGGTTCACAGTGTGCACCAACCATACTGAAGAGAGGAACAATAGAAGCTAATAGCTGAACCCCTTCCAGAAAAAAATGAGATGAGACCAGACAGCGGAGCGAGAGTGGCAATGAAGGCAGAAGGACGAGATATTGAATAGATGATGTTGGATGCGAATGTGGAAATCAAATTGAAGTTTTACAAAAAAAAACATTTTTCAATTGTTCATTTTAAGAGAAATGATGGCATCAGAAATTGTTTTGCATTCATTGTGATTCTGGCATCTAGGGCCTGCAAAAACGCCCAGCCGCAGCTGTCTACTACGGGTGTGGTACAGTCGGATCCGTCAAGGCAGACAGCGTCGGAGGAAACCCTGGTTCATTCATCATAAAACAGTAGCTATTGGGGATCTTTTCATTGCTGTTGAGTATCGATCGCTAGTAGAAGCCCGCTCATTCAAGTTGTTCCCAGTTGCTAATTCAAATTCGGCTTTTTCTCATATCGAAGTTACGCCTCTTTTCCCATTTACATCATCTTTGGATGGTAATGCCAGAGGCCATATATCGTCTAACGGTTGAATGGTCTTACTTATTATTATTTCAAACTAAAATCACCTGTATCACCTGTCGTCCTGTTGATCATCGATAATCTCAAGCCAGTGTAACGTCTTCATTCGTCCCTTTCTCGAGCTATCACGATATAGAATAGCCCAGAGGATCATCTTCGTTCAAGGGACCTGAGTCATAGTATTCCTTCCGTTTATAGCTTCCGTGAAGGAGACTGATTATCGCTCTTGCGTCCACTCCGGTGTTCGTTTGACGTCCCGAAGGATTCAGCCAGTAATCACTCAGTTCCACGTTCATCACACTATTGCATAACTTGTTGGGTCTACCTTATCTTCGATTCCCTTGCTTGTGCAACGCCCTCCATGATCTTGGATATTTTCAGTGACCCAGAGAAAAATGCTGAAAACCAGTGGACTCACAGATAAGCCAGGAAGCAACATCTGATAAATACCAGTCTACTGTTCATCCTCTCCCTTCTTAACCTGAATTTTCCTAGACGTTTTCAAATGTTTCTTGAGCCACCAGATAGAAAGGTTCAAAAACCAAACGATCGTATGTTCAATCTCAAGCAAAAGGGCCGAGAGGAAGAGGAAACTTGAGACAGCAGCGGCATTGCTTTATCTCTCATTTCCCTCAGTATTTTACTTTTGCCCAAAAGTCTCCGAAGGTCTCTATAAAGCTGCAGTCTTTGATCAGTCATTTAGCCATTATGTGTGTATAGTTTTCGTAGATACAGTTAATGTTCAAAGTACGTCTATAATCAATGCTTCACCCGAAATTTCTCTATTATCTGGCTTACATGAGTAAATTCGAAAGGTACCGTAGAAATTCTCTTGGTGCATTCATTTGAAAATCCTTACTGAAACCCAAAAATCATCCTAGGGGATATCTCAGCCATTTTTATCATGAACTTTGCTTTTAAGTGCAATAAGCAGATACTATACTTGTCACTCCGTATACTTCATGACTGGCCAAGTGTTTGACAGTGTCATAGTGATGGTCCTGGGGTGTGGTGCGTTAGGAACGAAATGGTCGCGTCGCGGTGAGAGGGACATCGCGCGCGAAGGAATGTAGCAGGATGCAGCAGTAGGTAGGTAGTGCCATGATGCTGCATTTGGTATAACGGATAAAGCCTCTTAAAGTTAATCGACCCGTCTGAAAGATGTGATCCAGTACTCGAGTTTCATTCAGAATCGGTGTGGCTTAGGGAGTGCCTGACCAGCACAATGACCTGTGGCGGCCAGCTGATATACACAACAGTGCTTTTATTCTCCCAGACGCTTACTACCATACCCATGTTTAGATATGTATGCATCCCAACTTTTGCTATGAGTGTGAGCTGGCACATAAGGAGAAGGAATCGTCATCAAACTGGATATTTTACAACTTCCTCAACAGCAACTCAAAGTACGGTGCCTGCTGTGTAGACATATCAATGAATGAGAACGCATGTAAATAATACCTCTTTTCGCTCACTCAACTTCATTCAAAGAGCCAGCCATCGGGTTGAACTGACGGACAAGTCTCTGTTGGGACGATGGGCTTTGGTGAAAAACGTTTTTGAATAGATCCTATTTGAAGGCTGGAACTAAAGCTCCCAGTCCAATCTTCCTCTTGCTCTTCTCTTGCGCTCTTTGATTGAGTTGCCCAAATGAAAAAGTGACAAGAGAACCGTCATCAGCACATGCCTTGGAAAGTACATACAGCTAACAACTATTCAAGTGCCGATCGTACGGGGTCGGTGGGTGAACTTCAGATTGTCTGGCAGTTGAAAATATTGCCTTGCTGAGGTAGTACAATTGTAAAGGGCATCTGTCGCGAATGTACTGAAACAATTTTGTTGATTTTGCGAGAAATAAAAAATTGATATACCAGTGGACCTAGTCAAGTGCTAAGCGGTTCATTTAAGACCGGTTCGTGAATTGTAGATGGTTAGCGCGTTCTTGAAAACCGTCTTCTTGATGGAATTCCTAATTTCGGTGATTAGCTTGCATTATGTATTTTGGGAGATGTTGTCGTGAGCGGTTCTTGTTCCCCATCTTTTTAAATATAATGATATAATGAAAAGACAGTGATTTATGCATCTGTTGACCACTATGAATCATGTATAGGCCACGTACGCATTCAAAGCGCTCCTATGATTCTGAATAGAAGTTGAATGTGGGAGCGCATTCAAAAGGAAATCTAGCAGAGAGAACAGTCCCCGGAAAGGACAAGTACGGGATCGAGACACGTCCGAGACTGAAGCTTTGTCCATGAATCGCCAACATTGTGAGACTTTCGTAAACGCTTACTGCGGCGATATAACAGCAGTTAATAAAACATCAAGTCAACTAGTAAAGCTTACAGCTAAACTGTGCCGATGTAGGCCGACCGGGTCAACACGAGTCCCGCCCGAGACTGAAGCTTTGTCCGTGAATCGCCAACCTTGTGAGAGAGAACAGTCATCTCCAGCTTAACTTATATACAGTAGCGCTCAAAAGTCTTCGGTGAAATGCTTTGACGCTTTTTCGTTCACAACTTTTTTCTTATTCGACCGAATGACACGAAATTTGGATATGTCTAACTAGAGCATATTTCACCCTACCCAACCCTATTTCACTGCAAAGCTGCAATACCTACAGGTAGAGTAAGGTGTTTGTTGCGGTAGCACATTTTGCTAAAACTAAAGTTGTTGGCGTCTGCACTTATTCGCACCTTATAAGCCATTCTGCTCTTCTATTGTGTTCGGCGTTACCGCTCGTACACTTTAGACATGACAAAAAGGAAAGAGATTCAAGAAGGACCATCATCCGTATTTCAAGACGATTTTATTTTCGTGCCCTTTGGAATATCTGGAATATGATCAGATTGCAGGTTAATAGTGGTAAATATTCACAATATATCCACGCTCCAAATATAGAAATTCCGCATGATTAGATCCAGTAGGAAAGAAGTTACGACTGAAAAGTACGACTGAAGAACCATTTCACCGAAGACTTTTGAGCGCTACTGTTAGTACCTCAGGTGAGGATGAAGAAAAGAGCTTCCTCCGAAAATGTTCTTTAGTTCCCGAGAAGTTTCTGCTGTGAATCTGTGAATGATGTCTGACGCGAGATTTTCTCACCGTGATGGCTTCCCCTATCGCTTTGATCGGTCCCTGAGCACGGAAATGGTGTCAGCCGCACTCGGGACTGGGTGCAGTGCTAAATTGACCAGCTTTTTAGTCCACCATTCGAGGTAGCCAATAATCGGGTATTTTATGGTGACTTATTTCTTTCAAGGTAGTCAATCAAGGTTTTCAGGGGTTAATAAATCGTATAAGTGCGTCATACGAATATGGCTACCTTTTCATACGATTGCCTGGAGAGATGACGTGTAGTGCATCTTTTATTGTTTTAAAACGATCTAATTAAACGTTAAAACAAAACGAGTAGAAACCGAGGCATACTACAGAGCAGATGGTAAGATATATCCTATTGAGCCTGTTCCGCTTACAAAGTCAAAGTACACTTCCATTCATACACGCATAGTGCCGTAATCGCAGTAAAAACCTCAAAAAACTCGAAGATCAGGAAAGAAAGCGTCTTCTTCAGTTCGATGTGTATTACCAAATTGTTTATTGAAATGAGCTAGGTCGAGTACAGCCAAGGAATTAGTTTCTACATTATAAAAACTACTAATCCGCCATATGAGGAAAGGAGGCATGAAAACCCTTCAAGGTTGTGGGTTTTTTCTCTGAAATCAATTGAATGTGGGTCTCGTGATGTGGTTTTATTTTTTGCTGTTCCCTACATCTTGAGTTTCGAGCCCTGTTGCCCACTCGTTGCTATCGCAGGTTGTGTTTCGAGTTGAAGACCAAGCATGCCATGAACACTGGATCTCTAAATTAAAGCTGCAGGCAGAAAGAGTTCACCAAGTAGGAGGAGGCCAAAGAGACAGTTCAGTACAAGGGCTGCCGAGTCTTCGCTGTTTGGGCCTGTCCTGAAGAAGGAACGTAAAGAAAGCTAACAATTGGAACTTTTGTAAAATTCATTGCTTTTGATATTGGAACTCTGCTTAGGTTTATTCCTTTCCTATTTACATTGCAAGCTTTGAATCTATTAGGTTGATGCCTGATTATTTATTGCGGATTTTTTCACCGAATTTTTTTCAACGAAACAATGGAAATGCTGAACAAAGAAATGTTCGAATAGTTATCAAATAGAAGGTATCCACCATTTACGTCAAGCGCTGCTTTCCATTAGCTAGACAATAGATTTTCTAATGCGAAAAAGTTTTGGTTGTTTGAGGCGATTCACGCCTTGAAATCGCCCATCAAGTCATCCATTTCATCGTAAGGTCTGTTCGCTAGCCATTTCTTCAACGTACTGTTGACGTGATAATCCATAGAAGTTTCTATCGGTGATATGACGGATTTAGGAGCAGATCTGATTCTTTACTTGGCTCTGTCTGATTATTCCATCCCGAAAAGTTAGCTGGCATCGCGAAATGACTCGACCTCCTTCCAACCATTTTCGAAGTAGAAGAGCATAATATCGCGAATATGAAAATAACTTTTTAGATGCATCTTAATGAGGAAAGCGGGAGGATTACTTCTATAGAGATTCAGAGTTCAATATTAGAATTCTATCGAGGGAAAAGAAGCCGCGAAAAAAATCCGCAATAATTATGCACCAACCTAATATTTTTTTAGTGTTCCAATATGCAATATTATTTTGAGAATTTTTTGTCACTCTGTGGACGTGGAAGGCGGCAGTCTCGTCCCGAGCACTTGAATACCTTCCAGACACTTCCTGCAAGTTATCATCTATCCATGAAATATCTGCCTCATCTTTGAAAGAATATAACGAGGTCCTTGGTTGCTCTTCAGTTAGCAAAAGGCCCCCATTGTGCAGTCAACTATCTTTTGGAGCTGTTCACCCTAAGGTCGAGATCCTTATTCCATGTCTTCAGAATGGTTACTCTTCAGTAGCATGTAGAATCGCCCATTGACTTGAAAATGGTGCATGTGTGCCTGCTTACTATTCATCAAATTAGATTAGTATCCTTCTTTGTAAGAACAGCACACTACATCTGGAACGCTCCATTACAATTTCAGTGAGTGGTGAATCTCTTTGGATAGTCTCCTATCTCCAACCTTCCAAAAATACAATTTTGGAAGCCCATGTGATTTTGCGATAGAGTAATACTGTCGACACAGCCAGCTGGCCACCTCAACCACCCTTTCTTCTTGTCCACAACTCCCTTTTATTGGGTGGTAGGTGCATGTGACGGGATTCTTGGACAGCTGGCGTTTACTCTAATTCATTGTACATGAAAACTCTGCCAAAAATTCGTGCAAACTTCGAAATCGATTTTAAACCTTCCACCGTGCTTTTACTACTGCTTACTTACTTGCGTACTACTGTGTTTTCGGGGGGACGGTACGAACGTGCGTCCGAGGGTGCGCGCGGCAAATTGCGCGGCGAAGTTCGTGACGATTTGTACGACTGCGGCGCCAACTTTCGGGGCACAAACTCGAGGTAGTGTAGCTTAGTAGGGTCAGATGATCCTCCTAATCCACCCTATTTCAAATTTGGACCCCAATGATAGGCGCCAAAGTCGTTCAGACCATTACAAACTTGGCCGCGCAATTTGCCACGCGAATCCTCGGACGCACGTTCGTACACATACCCGTGTTTTCGCGCTGGCTGGCTCATGTGCCTGGCATTTTCTTCAGAATCGGCGCACCGGCGTAACTGGCAGCGTACAGCATGCGGCCACACAGCGGTTTTTTGAGGGAATCGCAAAATATATGCTGTTTGAACTTTATTCAACTTCTAGCGTTATTCTGGACCAAAACGCTGGAATGAGCTCCATAGGAGGTGATTCTTATGGCGAGTTGGAGAATAGGGCTCTTTTTCCCAATTTTAAGTGCCTTTTGAGCACCGAAACGACTCAGCTTGGGTTTTATTGCTCAACTATGACTAAACATCCGGAACGTTTTGATACTTACTTGCCGCCATTGTTTTATGAAATTTCCCCGGAGAAATCTTTTCTGTGTTCCGTGTCCCGGAGAAATCTTTTCTGTGTTCCGTGTCCATATGGGTTTTTGTTCTGAAATTACCTGCCTATTCAATGACTCTGAACTGTTCTGTCTAGAAAAAGTTATCTATGTTTTTTTTTATTTCGCAAATCCCTTTTCCACCTGGGTTGGCTGTCACCAAAAAAGTTATAAAACTGAGCACAAAGAAGTGAAAGTGAGATAACAGCGAAGCTCCAATGACTTTGATGAAGCTCATCAGCTGTGGTATTTCTCAGGGGACGAATTTCAAAATGTTTCGTTGAAGAGATCATAGCTCGCGGTTAGCTTTAGAGTATGAAATGGGTACGACATGAACACGAGTAGATTAAACAGTTTAAGCCACATGGGACTGAAAAGTTTTAATGAAGACATATGTGCTGCTGCCAATATCTTCATTGTGTCTATACTAATTGATTTTCAATTTATTGGTAGGCATTATTTAGTTTCGCTCTTGAAAGACTTTTGTGGTGGTCCTTGCGTAGGCATACACATTCATCCATCCCTACACGTAAGAAATTTTTCAGAAAATGGCTCTGGGAGCAATCTTCTTTTATCATTGTACTGAAGGAAAAATTCAAGTTCTTGTTTCTCTTAATTAGTAATTTAATATTAAGAGGAGGAAAATCCACCGTCATCGGTTGAGAAAGAGTATCTAAACATCTAATGACTAGTGTCCCAGATTTTTTTCGCCCGACTTTCGTCCTTGTGCTCTGTGCTATGTTCAGAGCCATTTTTCGAGAAGATCATATGCTTATCTGACGCAAAATTTCACATTTCTGAAAACTTTGATTGTTAATTTTTGTAGATGGCTCCCATGCCAATTGGTCATGGAACCTGAAATGTCCTTGTATTCACTCAAAAACCAGTCAAATCCGCCGATTTGGTTTGTGCTCCTTTGTCCCTGTGATATGTGTTTGGTATATCCCCTGAGAACTTTCTTTTCAACACAAATCATTCAACAATTCTAATTGCGGGAATCCGTACTTTAATCTTCTTCTGCGCGCCGAGGTTTTATTCAATTCTTTCTCGGAATCAAATCCAAGCAATTGTTTTATCACTGGATTGAAGTTGCCACTCTACCCCAGCCAAAGAGCTAATTAAGAAATGTCCTCTCTAGAACACTATAAGTCGATAGTGATTCAGTACTAAAATTTCCATCCCATCTCCTTTACTCTCTGAACGTTTCAAGGTCTTTGTAATTATGTTTAAAATCATAGGTTATTAGAAAATAAATCGTTTACTTCTTGCAAATAGTGGACCACAACAATCACTTCGATTTGTACCATTTGCTTTTGCTAGTGAATTGGCTTCTGTTCTGACGATCCTGTTCTAGGTAACTGTTGATGCGCTATGTTAGCAGTAGATAGGCCAGATAATTCTTACCAGTGTCGCCTAGTGATTCTTGGTAAAAACTATTGTATTTTACCCGACAATTTCACCTACGGAAGCGAACCTTCTCGGTCTTGTAAGAGGCGGAGCTCTTGTAAGCGCTGTAGCTGCTTTTCCCGACTTCTCACATTCAGCCAGCACTGGTGGTCAAGTGACTCTAGGGTTTTCTTTTCTCCCTTCTTTGGCTAGCTTTGTTAGGTCGGACATAGACTGGTAATATCCTGCAGCTGGTGTGACTGCACAATATTAGGCCATACTGGTTAGTGAACTCTTTAAAAAAGAGCCTACGCCGGAACTTGTGAGCTTTATCTTTTTAAAACTGTAAGCGACCAGTATCGCCTCATCACACTGTACGTATGAGTGCTAATTTGCTATGGTTCGGAAGCCACCAAGAAGGCGAACAACGCAGGGTCTCGGTATCGTTTGCGATAGACAGCACTTTGCCTGGAAAACATAACTACGAATGGAAGTCCCGTCGGGTGTCGAAGTTCCGCTCATGACTGGCCAATCTTACGAGATTGACTAGTAAAATAAATGATCAGCTGATTTATTTGTCTATACATTAATATAAGATTTATGGAAAATTGCTTAAAAACCACCTACTACGATGTCAATCTGCAGAAGTGGTTATACCGTCTATGATCAAGGATCAAGAGGCGGTCCCTGCGTTATTCTCGCTCTCGCAATCCATTGCATTTATTAGACACATTTGGGCTCCCTTGCGGGTGTGCAACCTACTCATTTAGCACTGTTACCCCTACCCACTTCCTTTAGAGTCAATTCCTTTCTTTTCTACAGCTATTGCTGTTCTGGGGTGAGCTACATAATTTGTTATTTCTACACGATCACTTGCAACTACTAAAGTAGAAGTGTCAGCTCTTATGTCTGTTCTAGGAACAGCTAGATACTTAGATCCAAAAAAGGTAAAGGATAAAGTTTTGACTTAATCAGTCCGTCTTCAGAATGCGAAACGCATTGGACTCCCATTCGGAAACGTAGTGGAGTATTAAATGAATGTGTGGTGTGCACAATGACTTGCTGTGCTAAACCTATTTACAAATCAGAGCTCCTAAATACATTTCAGACAAGTCTGATGCTAATTTACTGACCCGGGAAGGATGGAAAGCTCGATTGGCCTAGGAGAGCACCTCCCAAACTATCTGCTCAGACCAAATAAGTGTTCTATCTCTCCGGCTAACTGCTAACAGACTCATTTGGGAGGATAAAAACAATAACCTGTGTGTCGTCTGTTCACCTCAAGTCATTGTATAGTCCCAAACGCAATCAAAATACCACTACGGTTCTCAATGGAATCGAAGGCCATGGCGCATCCTAAAGTGGGATTGATGAATGCCGAACTTACTCCCTTCGAATATTGTGTACTCAACACGGAGTCAGGGGAAAATATAGTGGAACACTAGGGGATAGTCTCCTCAAGGCTCAAGCTACTCATCCGCGCTTATCAGGGCTGGTTCCTGTATGGATAGGTACCACTCAGTACTGCCGCCATGCAAAATCAACGTTTCCTTGAAAATTTGGCTCGTACAGTTTTTTTAACACTGTAGTAGCAGTTACAAGTTACCTCGAGAAAATTGTCAAGAAGCTGTTCCGATATACTAGCGGAGGCTGGTGCTTACCTGTGCCTCCCACCAGAGTTTCCATTGATTAAAAACCTTCCAGGCCTGTAATAATGATAATTGTAAAAAAGAGGCTTGAGGACCTAGAGGCTGACCGGCTTGATAACTACGAAAGGTGAATCGTCTTCACCATTGTGTAGTTTCATCATCATGGACAAGAGATGTATCCTCGATCCATCAACTTCAACAGGGAGCGGTCATATTGATCCCGAATGGAAGAAATCCAAATCTGGTGCAAAAGCAGTGCTTTGCAGCGATGAATAAATTCGAAGAGCTTCACAGGAGAGCTATGATTGTTTTGCTTCAATCAGGCTCTATAGGAGCCTCAGAAACCGGGGAGGCTCCCCCGAGTCATATGTATTGAATGTATTAAAAGTAGAAGAACAATCCTTTTGAAGGGAGATTTTGAAGACAAAGCTAAACCAAGGAACGTTTTCCCGTGTTTCACTGAAATGCTGAAATTCTATGCAGCGCCCTTAAATTGCTTGTGGCCATAATGAACTTGCTCTTTTTCTGGACCAAAACGAAAAAAAAGCATTCTCGCGGGAGCATGTTGCAATTGTGCATTAGTGTGCAATTGTTCATCCTGAATGCGATTTCCAACGATTAGCCATTCGTATAATTCACTCGATAGCCGCATCTCCCTTTTTTCGTACCCCATCATTTTTCGGTGTTGTCTGTGCCATGCTGTTAGATTAATGCATGTATTCAGAGCCCTTCTGCATAACGGAATCTTTTAAAATTGCAAAAATCAAGGGTCTGACCCATAAAACTGCACCTAACTGCCATAAACCCTACCCTGGATCGTATCGTGACTGCACAAGTCACACTTCGCAGTGAAAATGCTTTCATATATTCCTTATTGGGACGAATCCGCTGCCTATCAGGATGTCACAGGGATTGTTATCGGATCAGAAAAGGACCTAGACAGAGCCAAATAATAGAGCTCAGGAGTCAATAGGGCTGCCAACCACACCCTAAAATGGACATGTTTAACGACCCCTATGCCTTTCGTTGATGTTACCATAAGCTTGTCATAAGCTTCATTCCATATGATTATAAACTCAAGGATTCTGAACTCAAGAAGGCATTCGGCTTCGAAAGTGTGAATTGCAAATTATTCCTCTCGTACTCCTCCACCCTGTACATCACTGGTGTTGAATGAGGACGTTCCTCCAATCGAAATTATCGATGACAGGCTGAGCTCTTTTTGAGATAAAATTCTTGCAGAAGAGTCCTTCAATGAGGGCAAAACGTCTGCAGTCAATGAGGCCAATTTGAACGTTCTTGTTAAGCCACCTGACTCGACCTCTTCAAAATGTTTTATTTGGTCGTAGCGAGAATAATGGCGGATTTTATGCCGTCAGCATTGATTAACACCAGAGGACTTTATCTTTGATTTTAATTGTATTTCTTATATACTAGGCTAGTATCAGGTCTAGAACGCGAGTATTTTAACATCCACGGGCCACTGCGGTGCTTTCGGGAAGCTTCAAAAGCAGACGTACTCCTTCGTTTCTATTGGAAGTCGTCATCCAAACGACCTAGTTAAATGCACATATTACTTGGATAATGGGCTCCATGCGCTGGAACTGAAATCAAGAGCCTATGACGTGCTATATTGTCAACAGTGGTTGGATTTCTTCAACTCATTTATGAAGATTAGGCGACTGACCTCTGAGGGTGCTTTATGAGAGCCCTTTCGTTACTCTCCAGACAAATTTTATCTCCCGCAATCAACACTCTGTTTCAGTTCTGATGTAGTGCTCTCATACCTCTATTAATATCCCCTTATTATCGTATTTACATGTTATTGATGAAATTTTTATAAGGCATCCTTATCTTTCTTTCAATCAGTAAAACCAAGCTAGCGTGTGTGTGGCTTCACTAAAAGGAATGGGTAGGTATATAGGCTGTTCCCCTGACCACCTATGCTATCGACTTCTGGGACATAAATTAATTAGCACGAAACTTTTTCTGGAGGGCGTTCGCTTTTCGTATTAGCTTAGTTTTATTTTTCCTCTTAAGTGAATGCTCAAAACTACGAACTTAAGCACGACCCGTCTCCACCATCATTTTATTAAGGGAAAGTGTTGTCCCCAAGATACAACTCACTCGAGTGCATCTCGTTGGAAGGGAAAGGGACATTCAGGCTAGTGCCCCTTCAAATAAAGTGCTTTTCAAGAAAAGTCCAAGAAATCGACCAAGACCGAATAAACTGCTCTATGCCTTCGATCTACGAATACGATTCAGCTTCTTCTTGTAGAGGAATAATTGGCTTTTTTTGGACTCGGCCAATTGATCAATTGTGAATGAAGTACTGGGATACCTTTGTAAAAATATTAGAGGTATAACTCAGCTCAGAATTATTCCTTTTTGTTGGATCCCTTCAACTTCTCCAGAGCTACTGACTTGCTTCAAATGATATGTACCTTTACCCATTCTTCTGAGAATTTTTTGGTATTTTCGGACTTTATATTAGTATCGCGCACACACACCACATACATAAAATTTTCCTTCATACTTCCC
>UZAF01016464.1:60916-75170 GCA_900617895.1 Haemonchus placei
AAACACTTCTGTAAACCATGAGACACACTTACCGTTCTGTATAAAGTAGTATATTACTTGTAATCAGCAAGCATCTGGAATCTTGTCAAAAAACAGCAAATAAATTCTAGTAAACGTCTGTGAACTGATACCATCGTCGGTGAGGGTAAGGATTTGAATTTCCACCCTCGACTGTGTTCCAGTTGAGTTCACCTCGTTATTCTCTTCCCTATTAGTTGGTGACGCTTCAGCTTGGAAGTAGAGCTGAAGACCTTCCACCAAACTTGAAGCTGAAGCAAATATTCTCCCTCTGTCAGTCACGTTCCCTCGGCTCCGGTACTAAAATGGCATTTTTTATGGAAATTGAGGCAAGGGAACTCACATAAGACATTCCTAACGTTTTGATAGAGAGCTCTTTTTTACACTGGTCTAACCACTTTTTTGCCTGCAAGAAGAATGTGGTATCCATGATCCAGGCTATTCAATAATGCTATTTTGTATGCGCACGGTAGATAATCGTTTGAATAATATACTCCACTTGAAATGAGCCATAAATCGAGGAGAGCCATGAATCGAGAACGTTCGAGAATGTTCAACTGAGTATTGTGTTTGTTTTTTATGGTCCCATCTCTCAAGGACCGACTTCAAGCAAAAGTTTATAAATATTGGTTGTTTGGTGGAGTGATATATTCTGCTATGGTCCACAAATGCAGATGGAGATGTTCGTCATCGTCAAGATGGGCGATGGGACGAACCGACGCAACTGACGTCGTCAATGTAAAATCTAATTAATGGCTCACCTGGATTACTGCACCTCCATCCTTCAATATTTTCATGCGTCTTTTCAAAGTGGCATAACTCACTCTCATTCGACACCATGCCGTTAATCGTTCTGAAATAAGTCATTTGCTCTGGAACGATGGCATCTGTGGCTTTCCAAGCTCAGAGGAAGTTGCGGCCTTTCGTGTGCTCGTCAGATTTTATTTCTTTCTTTGTATTTTGCTTCGAGTCAGAGTTGAATACGGGCGATCCACTTGAAAATGAGCAGATTGAAGAACAGATCTCGATATCTGTTTATGAAATTGTTTTGTAATTATTATATTTATGAGAAGCAAAAATCCCGAGCTCATGTGGACCGTTTCAAACGAAGCGTTTCCGGGAGGAAAGAATTTTTTTCGAGCTGTTCCCATGACTTTCATCACACTCACGTGTTTTCATCGCCTAATGTCCTAATGTCGTCCTATCGCACGCCAAGGTCCAGGGATCAATCCCGGATATATACATATATCTACGGGGTCAGCTAATGTATCAGACTTGTCTGGGAGGATACATGTGCTAGCCATAACGATTTCTTGTACAGGCCACATACGCATTCAATACGCGTTACGATTCTGAATGGAAATCGAATGCGGGGCTGCATCCCAAAACGGTATTGATTACCGACAAAGTCATGATAATTTTGCTTGAAATTGTTACTAGACAGAGGTTGAATGGGTTGTGACAGGTGGCGTTCGAACTACCTGTGTAATTCGTCTAAAATACTGGATCGTTAAACACCCAAGGTACCAAGCCTTTCGCACCCCATGGGACGGTTACCTGGAATGAAACTTACCCATCCGAGAGAGTGATTCTGTTCACCCATGTTGGCCTATGTTGACCTGATGTTTTCTTAACCATTGTTACTTCGGCAGTACGGGATTTGAAAGTCTCGAAGGTTGTCAAGTTACTGACAAAACTTGGCCTCGGACGGTATCGACGGTACCATACTTTTCCTACCCGGGCACCGTGCTCTTATCCCTTACACTACCGTGACCACTTGTGCCCGCTCCTTTATGATCGTTGTACCGCAGTCCTCGAGGCTCAAAATGCACATCACGTCACGAAAACGACATGACGATCACGCCAAGGTGTCAATCAAAACAAATCCGCTGTTTTTGTCAGTCATGAAATAGCAGTAAAGCCCTGGTTCTCGATTTCAACTTCGTCCAGTGATGTAACTGTTTATTTTTCATTATACATAGTTCAGTAAACTAATTTTATGACTGGAGCCTTATTCCCAATGAGAGAGGGAAAAAGAATCCGATGAGCGTTTTTACATCTTATGCCCCATTTTCTTAGATTAGGAACCAATTCGGAGCTTGTACAATTTTATTTTACTGGCTGCTCGATTGCTCGAACATTTCAGAGGAATAAATGGCCAAATGCTCTTTAGCGTGAATACTTATTCATTTTTCCCTTCTTCGGATGCTATGCTTGCCAGTTTCTTCAGCTATGACAGCATGTGAAAGCTTCCTTTCTGTAGCGCAACGCCAAGCCTGGGGACGACAAATTCCCTCCCACTGGATGTGTTGTCCGTATTTTCTTCAAATTGTGAATTTATTCCCTTCAAATCCTGAATTGACCTTTTCTCACATCGGCTCTGAGGATTTCATCCCAACAGCTCCTCTTCCAAAGGAATCGATTTCATTCATTGAATAAATGCACAAGAAGTGATCGAAGGCATCCAGGACTCTTCTTTGGAGAAATTCGTCATTTTTTCACCGTTTTTCAGACACCTAGTGTTATTTCCCCGACGAATTTCATTTTCTAATATTACCATTCACGATAAAATCAATTTCAGATTTTGATGGAAGTTGATGCGGTAAATGGGGAGCTGAGAGAAGACTNCCTTCAAATCCTGAATTGACCTTTTCTCACATCGGCTCTGAGGATTTCATCCCAACAGCTCCTCTTCCAAAGGAATCGATTTCATTCATTGAATAAATGCACAAGAAGTGATCGAAGGCATCCAGGACTCTTCTTTGGAGAAATTCGTCATTTTTTTCACCGTTTTTCAGACACCTAGTGTTGTTTCCCCTACGAATTTCATTTTCTAATATTACCATTCACGATAAAATTAATTTCAGATTTTGATGGAAGTTGATGCGGTAAATGGGGAGCTGAGAGAAGACTCGTTCTTCATAGAATTAATGGGATATCATAAAATCAATATCGAATTGGGAGCCATTTGTGCTGTTTTTTCTATGATTCTGATATGGTGTCTAGTGACATGCAAAGAGTTCAGGAGGAACAGAAAAGTAGGTTTGCTAATTCTTATTTATGTATTATGTCTTTACTTACTTATTATTACATTCACGTCAATGTAAAGCTAGAAAGAGTAACTCACAGTACTACTGTCGTGCAAAAAAAAGAAGACCGAGTAAGCTACCGGATTCCTACCGCATGTCCCCCTAAACATTCACCTCACTTAAGTAATGACTTAGAGACACCGTTCACAATAATTTTGTGGTATGTACATTAGTGCTTTTCTTGGTTGATTCCAAGAGGAAATCTCATGGACCATTTTGTGTCTTTAAAGGGAGTAATGCCTTTTTCGGTGCCTAAAAGTGTCAGGAAATGGTATAGGCAGCGTCGTCAGTGCTCACGATTGCTAAGGAAGCTCATTCCTATTTGTCAATGTATTCCGAAGGATATCACTGGAAGGACGTAACCAACGAAGCATTCGAAATAGCTGTATATTCTCATTTGCTCGAACCTAAAACTCGCTGACTGTCTCTAGGACCACCAGCAAGTTAGGTCAAGATTGCAAAGTGGAGGAAAGCTAAGAGGATAACTCAGAGTGAGGGATTTGATATGTTGTTTGTTGTAGTGCTCAAGGTCAACGCTACCGCTTTGATAGGAAAGGAAGAAAATCTTTCAGACCCTTAACCTCGTCCGAATACTCCTCCCATGCCATTTTCGTCATGGTAACCTCGTGCAGCCTCTATTTCCACTGATTTTGGGAAACCTTGGTTTCCGCGAAGCAGATGTATTCTCTCGCTTTCTTCGCAACCTATGCACTAAACTACATGAACATTTAGTCTTTTCAACTTAAAATGGGTACCTCAAAATTATCGTAAACTTCGCCTTCAAGATTTTCGGTATGTTCGACTTCATACTCGCAATTCTCTCAATACTACCGGTGGCCTCTCTTAATACTACCGATTATCGCAACGAACCGGTCCCCGCAGTCACTGTTGCTCAATATTCTCAACAAAGGACGATTAATGTTGAGGTCGCAGAGAGTAAGTCTGTTGGAAATGAGGCACTCCGTTGTATATGTAAACAGCTGATTCAGACTCGGCACGGTACTCTACAGTAACTGAAATCTCGTCAGAAACCCCTTTTTGCCATCAGAGACGCACGGCGTTCTTCCTACTCTTTATCTAAGATGGATTGAAGCTCGCCACCGCGCGTACTCAATTGGGCGTAGACGTGGTGGATCGTAAACTCGGAACCCCATGGGCCGTTATGTCCATCACAATGAGTCCCTTCTCTTTTTGCTTCGCCATCTTTCTTGTTTCTCGAGGAACAATCAAGAAATATAAGTTGTAAAGAGAAAAATGGCCTGTTCCAGTGGAAAACTGCCGTATCCATGGCATTCCCCGCGCCGTTGTCAACCCTGACCGTATTGTCTGCGTTGAAGCGGAAACAACTCGTTCTGATGCGATGCAGCCCAATTGACGTATTCAAAGATTACTACCTTTTTTTGGTTCTCAAAGCGAGCCCTATAGGAGCTAAACCATTAAGGTTGTGAAAAAGATCGGCTGCACCTGACCAATTTCAGCCGTTATATGCAAAGTGTATGGTGAAGCCAATTTCCTCCACGCAATAATCACCGATCCCATAAAAAATAACAGCCTTCTGTCACCTGCCGATTGCGAGACCACTGGCGACCAGTAATTTTGACTTTTGGGGAAGCTCGTAAAGCATTGAAGCCTCAGTTCATGACAATTTTGAGGTATCTATTTCAAGTGAAATAATGGAAACCATTGTGCAGAATAAGGCAAGCGTGGCGAACAAAGCGCGGAAATTATAGGATTTTGAAAAATATAAGACTTCATACCATTAGCAATAAGGGATATTGTACGGGATGATCATCTGGGGGTCCCTCATTTGAGCACGCTTTTCATCTGGTCCTGTGTTTAGTGCGATTCTAACAAGGCCGGCATAACACGGCCATTTCAAGTGCCTGCATCGATCGAACCGGCTTTCGAGTCCTTATTACGCCTTGACCAGGATGTTTTCGGTCCGACTACGTCCCATGTACCAAAGACCGTAATCAATTCTGGCGAAGAATCTCAGAAGCCATTTCTATCGTGAACTGTTTTAAAAGAACCAGACCTTTCATGAAGAACATAACATACGGCTGTAAAGGAAAGGCTAGAATCGTCCAAACTCAGAGTGATTCTCAGTTTGCATGGTTGTAAGGAGAGACTATTTTGTGAGCAGGAATCCTCTTCTCTCCACTAGACAGCAAAGTGAATAGCAACTCCGTCACCACTACGGAAAAAGTGCAATTCATTGGACCTTTACTCAAGATACCGGTTTTTATTTTTTTTTTTTTNGTAAGATTCAGTAGAACAGGTGGAACATACTCAGGTCAGGACAGGCTAGAATCGTCCAAACTCAGAGTGATTCTCAGTTTGCATAGTTGTAAGGAGAGACTTTTTTGTGAGCAGGAACCCTCCTAGACAGCAAAGTGAAGAGCAACTTCGTCACCACTACAAGAAAAGTGCAATTCATTGGACCTTTACTCAAGATACCTGTTTTCATTCTTTTTGATTTTTGAATATGACTTCCATAGAGTCGGTCGATTACCAGGGTCAGGAACAAATTGAATAGAGGAAAGTCCTCTTCTCCGTATACAATACATGCAGTGTGAACAACTTCTCAATAAGCATTTTCAGTTAATAATAACACTTGCTGTGGCGGATACATTTAACTGTGTAGGAATACTGCTTATGGGTATGAATCGGTGGGTTGTTCCTTTTTCTTCAGTTTTCGGTTTTCGGTTCGAATTTCAAGGGCTTCCAGAGGAAGTCATGATTCTTCAGGCACGTCCTTTACGGTAGTGTTCTTCAGAGCGGTCGCTATGGGAGCGAGACAAGCTGGACATGTGCACGTCAACCTTGGCTATTAGTAAAGACTATAGGTAAGCGTATTCAGAATAATACAAAAAAAAAGAAAATAAGGGGCTGTTGACCGATGTGCAGGACGCTTAGCCTGAGATGTTATTGGAGCCTGCACTTGTAAATTTCACCTGTAAATTTCATCTCAATCTCAGCAGTATGGCCTTCTCCAGAAAAGGATTCTAAAAAGTCGAAAAGCGGATAATAGGATTTCTGAATGAAAAAGTTGGAAAACCGCGGTGCATTTTTTTTCTGTTCTTATTCTATGCAGAATATAGTCGAACTTGTTTCCACTACTGTAGTACTGACCATTTTCAGGGGATGTGTGGCCACCAATAGTGCAGTGTTTTATGGGAACCGAACAACTGTTCGCTGCCATTTCTTGTGCCGCCCCTAATAAACGGCAAAATAAGAACAGGTATTTCAAAGTTTTCAATGCAACTTCTTGTTCTTGTCTATACAACCAAAGGGCGGAGCCATTTCCTGTGAATTAAGAGCAGAAGAGGATTACCAACTTCTCTGAGAAATACGATTGTCCCTGTATATGATCGCGAATGGGAGAGACCTGGGTACTGTACATTCAGCTACGCCAACTAAGCACCGTAAATGTGTGCTGCATTAGGATGGGAATCGACCAATCAGGTAAAAGGAATTATCGATTTACCGGTCACGATTTGCTAGAGCCGTGCAATGCAATACGAGTAGCCCGAAACGAAGATCCTCATTTCTGTTCGGCCTTCCATTCCCCTTAGGCTACTCAACGAGTGATGGGGGAAATAGTACCTAAATTTCCACGATCGAACGCCTCCACCTTGCAAATAATCGATACATAGTCGTTCGCGGATTCGAAGTTGCAAACTACAGTTGCCGATCACCCTTTGAGACTGGGCCACAATCATTCGAATCTTTCACATAGATTGCGCGCTCCAATCACCTATCGAAATTCCGCAACATGAGGTGAGCGCGGCACGCTCACAGGATTATAGTCGGACGGCGGGTGCGCTTAAATTCTATCGTTTTCTACCGGCAGTTCGATCCCGCGCATGGTGCTTGACCACAACTTAGCCGCTCCGATGTGAAATGAAGGATACTTCCCTGTGGAGGAAGCGAAGTGAAGTAAAATAAGGTGTGCCAAGCTTTTCCCAATGTAGAAAATAGAGGAATTAGACGATGAGGCAGTAAGGCGATGTGTTCTAGAAGATTCTCTACGGAAAAAGTGCAGGATTTCTGTAGCACCGATGTTGTAAAATGTTCGCGCGTGGGAGGTTAATTGAAACCTCAAGACTGTTGCACGGTCGGGACGCAAACACCTCAAGGTAATAGTGGGCTGCGCCGCTCGCGACGTGCTCGGCGTGAACTAGTTTCATCGACGATAGAATCGGACATTTCCATCACACTCCTGCCTAGACGAAACTTTATTTGGGAAAGAGCCTGAATATGATCAGAAGTAGGATAGGTTGACCTACCAGGATAAGAGCGCTTAATGTATAAATGGGCAAAATATATTGAGAAAGAATCTTATGGAAGAAACTTGCCTTATGTGGTGGGTACACTGCCGTGACCTTCGCCTGTTCTAAGTCTGTTGAGGTCCTTTCATCAGCATCGTTTATTTACAAAAAATAATGACCATCTTACGAACATGTATTTAGGTCGGACATCCTCGTTGTGACCAGCATAATTTTTGTTATCGCTGTTGTTGGTACCGGTTATACCCTCGCATTTATATCGAGATCGAATGGAAATGTGAAATACTACTGCGGGAGGAAAGCTACCTTTGGGAAGTAATCTTTGGTGTAGTTTAGCCTGAAATAGAAATGGAGCCTACAAGATGACTAACTTTGAAAAAACAACACTGTACAAGAGAGCATAAAACCTTCTACCACATTTTCTACAGCAGGAATGTATTCCATACAATATTGCAGGAAATTCTCCAGCCTCATTTATACTCACAATATTCTCGGCTATGCATCTGGCGTTGTGCTCAACTTATTTGCACTTCTGAAAGCTAGAAAGGTCAAAGGAAAATGTCTCATTGTCTCAATGTGAGTTATTGACTTGTCTTTCCTCAAGATGAAAGGCTTCACGAGCCACGAAATCGGTGTGGAATAATCTTCGGAACAACTAGTTACTTCCAAAAGTTTATTGTGTGTGACTTTTTGGATGTCTTTGATTGAATGAACTCGCATTGTTCGCGCCTTCAATGAGCAGGGTCGTCCAGGTATAGGCAGTCATCCGTCATTCCCTAGGACGCGTCATAATTATCGTTAGTCTTTCTTTATGGGTGAGACATGAAGGGTCCTGACGCGATTAATCGACCTAGTTTTCAACTCCAAAAAAATAGGGCAGAAGTCTCGGATTTGATAGGGAGTGCACTCTCACGGGTTAACACGTAATGCACGTCAATTTTTTGTTATATTAAATGAGTGCCTTAATTTCCGCGGCCAAATTTGAAGGAGTTTTGCGGGAATCATTTCGAAGGTTTTCCTGTGGAACTTCCCAAATTTGTGAAATCGGTATTGGTCATTTGTTTAAGAGTAGACAGATCAGTCCCTCACTCAATCTCTTTACTTTCATACTGATTGAACATTGAACGTGATAAGTACTTTTTCCAAGTAACCCTTCCCCTCTGCTGTTTGATTCCAAGGAAACTGCCAATGATGCTCAGCCTGAAGTGTTTTTCAATAGTTATGAGCAACGAGCTTCATCTGGACAAATCTGCAAAAAATGGTTTCAAAAAGTGGAGAATTTAACTGAGAGGCAAAGAGCGTCTGAGGCAGCCGAAAAAAGTTCGAGGATTCACAGTTGCGAGTTGCCAGTTTGCCTCACCAATTCTCAGAAAAGCAGCTTGAAGCACACGTGGAGGTTTGCAGAAAGAACCCTCTTTAACAGATCGTGACGGAGGATGAATGGATCTGCTGCGATAATCCGAAACGGAAAGCAGCATTTGTGGGCTAGGCCAGCCAACGGGCTTACAGCTATTGCGGAGTATACATTGTCAGAAAACGATGCTTTGTATCCGGAAGGATCAGAAGGGTACTGTTTACTACGAGCTACTGAATCCCAACAAAAGTTTTACCGACCTTCTGACCGCTGTGAACACCAATTTGACATTTTGTCGGATGCTCTTAGCGAAATGCAGCCCTTAGTAACAGAAAAAAGGCACTGTTCCATCACGAAAATGCCTCGCCACATATTGCAAGAGTTTTCTTCAAAAATTGCAGATCTTGGATGGAATCAGCTTGCTCAGCTTCATACTCTTCGGATCTGGCTCCCTTTAATTGCCGCTTTTTCCGGTCCATGCAAGTCAATCTGCCCATGAACGCTTCTGTGACGCCGATGAAGTGCTGAAATGGGTTGATGACTCGATTGTCTTATTATTAGAAGACGAAGACTCTTCAGTTGCTGATATTAAGACATTTCAGTCGCGAAGACATCGAGCTGCCAGAACGACGGCCAGAAGTTGTAGCTAACAATGGTCGATGTGCATTTTGTTTGCGCTTACAATAAATATGTTCTTAAATTTGAATTGAATTTGAATATTAGTGAAGGTTACACCACCGTTCGCCATGGAAGGGAATGTGTTGGGTGTGCGTAAAATGCTGCTCCATTGCACCTTTTTTGGCCACGGGGGTTGCATTCTAGTCAGGACCAACAGCCGGGTTACTGTAAAAGTGCAGTGCAACTACTGGATTGTTGTTTCTATAGTATTTGCATGATCACGATTTGCGAAACGAACGCTGGGAGCGCGGGATGATCGCTATTTCGCTTCGTTGAGTCAGTTTATAGCTGTAGTAACAAATGACTCCAGCAAACCCATCTTGCTTCACGCCAATTTTATCAGGCTTGTTTATGACATTAATCGTGGCCTCTTTTTCAGGCACCAGTCTGAACATATCCACCGAATTCGTTCTTGCCTTATTGTCTCCATTTTGGCAACAATCTTAGTGTCGATACCAAACTGCTTATCAATAGTCAGCGTCCTTGTTGGGTCGGTAAGTTGCTACCACAATCAGGGACTCAAGATGTATTAGGGTGAGCAGAAGGTATATACCAAAAACTTCACGTTCGACAATATTTCTTCCGAAATTTTTTGGGAGCTTCCATGGGAATGCTGTAAAAAGACACTGTTCACTTGTATGTGCATTGCATATTTTACGAGATTTCTGGGGCCACTTTCGACCTTCCTGCTTTCGGTGTAAAGTGCTGGAGCGACAACTGCCTAGAGAAAGCTGCATGGCTAAATGCTTCACACAAGTCTCGTGGGTTTCATTAGCGAAGTGGCTGAATTCAAACAAGTGTAGAAGTACGTGCACGTATTATGATTAGGCAGTTCAGTCATTATATGGTTAAATTAGCAAGAATTGGCCGGAATGTGAGGGATATTTGCCTGGGTAGTGTCCACTCAAAAAGAGTCATGGAAGTTTCCAGGTAACAGGAAAATCTAGATCATTGTGAAATCTTCGATACGACTTTCCAAGCAACCTAATACTTTTGGATAAGAATCGATTTGAAATTCTCCGACTTCCGAACGCAAAACTGGTGCTGTTTGACGAGCTGATTGTATTCTTTGTCACCGACAACAGAATATCAAACAAATAGATCCCCGGGGACGGAACTTACGTGCGTCCGAGGATGCGCGCGGCAAATTGCGCGGCGAAGTGCGTGAGGAATCGAACGACTCTGGCGCCTATCATTGGGGCCAAATTTGAAGTAGAGTAGTTTAGAAGTATCAGCTGACCCTCCTAAACAACTCTAATTCGAGTTTGGGCCCCAATGATAGGCGCCAGAGTCGTTCGAATCACCACGCACTCCGCCGCACAATTTGCCGCGCGCATCCTCGGACGCACGTATGTACCCATACCCATAGATCCCTTGCAAGGCAGGCGATACTGTACATCTGTTTCATGAATTCGGAATCTTCACTGAGTATCTTCCCGATACTTGAAGAATATGTGGTGGGATTCAGGAAATGCGATTAATCGGGATGCAAATTACTGTAGATCAATTTTTACCCACGACATTTCTAGACTTTTAAGGATTCACAGCCATTCTCCAGAGCCAAGAGCCAACTCAGCGTTCATCTCTTATTTCGGGTACTAACAAAGCCTCCCCTTATGCATCCTGCTCGTTCCCTGTTCATGAGAGGCGACTCCTTAGTGTTTTGGTGAAGAAGTCCCAGCTGCGCTTACTTATGATATGCAGCTTACTTTCCTCCCAAGGACTTTTTTTCTGTCGTACGTGTCCTTTATGTTTGCCTGGATGGTTTACGATTCTCCCTTCTTTGCAGCAGCAATCTCGAGTCATAGCAGATTGCATCGACACGTACTTGGTCATCGTTCTCCTTTGCGAGGGAATCTCCTAAAAAGACCCCTTCTTCTGTAAATTGAACTGTTATACATCTTTCCAAGTCGTGAAGTTGATTTATATCACAGTCCCCACCCACGAGAAGATACTCATGATCTCGCGGATTCATGTAGCCGTCACTTTTAAAGCTCCATTAAAACACTGTTTTCTTTTGTTATCTTCACTCGTTAATGATTTTAGACGAGATCGATTTTTGCTGTTCACCAGGTCAATAATAAAGGCACAGTTTGGGATAGGATAAAAGTGATTTCTCAGATTTCTCCTCAGGATTAGGCTACTGTACTTTTAAAGCTCCATTAAAACACTGTTTTCTTTTGTTATCTTCACTCGTTAATGATTTTAGACGAGATCGATTTTTGCTGTTCACCAGGTCAATAATAAAGGCACAGTTTGGGATAGGATAAAAGTGATTTCTCAGATTTCTCCTCAGGATTAGGCTACTGTAGAACGCTGTCGGGCCCCCAAACTCAGGAGCAAGGGCATAATAGGTGCCCCTTTACCGCACGCCCATCGACCTATGCTATGTCAGAAGAGTGCGGAGGCGATACAGGTTGTGATATTCGCACCAGGACCCCCACGTTCAGAGTACAATCAGCTGAATGACGTGTGGTGAGGGGATGTTTCCCTACGATACTGTTATTGTTGGTCGTTCTTGCTGCTGCTGCTGTAATTCTGTACATTTTCTGCACTCTAAGCTGCAGCAGAATAACTACAATGCAGAAAACTAATAGAAGAAGATAAAATTCGAGTTTTCAAGGACAACATAGTATTTTTACGAAATTGTGCACATTGCAGAGGGCTTCATGGCGTGATAGGAGTGATTGGGAACGCCATCACGCCATTGTTTCTGCATGAAACTCGCCCAATCCTCGATTTACCTACTTTTTGAAACCTTAGTTTTTCTTCAAACACGCCGCTTTTCGCCTCTTTTCAGCTTATTTGCACAATTTTGGACGATCACTGCTATTATTAGACGAGAGCCGGATACCCACAAGTTATCGTGAACTGTGCCTTTAAAGACACAGTTCACGAAAAAATGGTTTCGGAGATTTGCACATGGTTTGAATACGACGCCCCCTCCGATACCACTTGTGCAGGAATGAGGTCGGAAAACGGTCTGGATAGGGCACAATAAGGGCAGTATCAGTGGGGGACGGAAGGTATCGCTAGGTTTACTACGAGTTCTAATTGTCCTTCACCACTTTCGCATTGGAGCAACATTAGTGAAAAATCGATACCCTGGTTGGCAAATTGCCCACAGACGGGCAGCTGTCGACCGCTTCGTACTGGGACTACTATTCGGCTGTTTTTCTAGTATTCGACTATATTCTACGCTATTCTGTTCTAATTCATTTTTCTCAACCGTCGTCAAAAAGTCGAAATTGATACTGCACAGTAAATCAGATTAATAGCGGTAGGAGAACTAGTTTTAATGAATAAGCCAAAATCAGCTGTTTTGGTGTGTTGTGTGCACTTGCAGACACTGCGTCGCGTTTGTCTGTCTCGCCCGAAAAACCCCTTATCGCCGTTTTCTCGCCATGTAGCTCGTCCGACCCCCCTTTTCCCTTGTTTTTTGTAGCTCTCTATTACTTTATATTCATCTTTTTTCGCGTTTTCCCTTTTACCATTGCACTATTGAAGGCCGTATCTAACAATTTTTTGTCAAATTCCGCCAAAAACCGGATACCACAAAATTATCGTGAACTGTGCCTTTAAACTGTGTTGTTTAGGTGCGTGATCGAATATCGAAGCCGGCAGTCTGGGCAACCTGTGTATGTTCAGGAGTGAATCTTTTTGTGTACCTCGTTATTGACCGAGAATTCCGTCAGCATGTTATAACGTTGTGGAAGGGACAGAAAGCAACAATTCTTTGCACGGAGGGAGAGCAAGAAGGTAGGGCATTACTAATCCCAACTGATTCGAGCAGTACCTGCTGAGTTGAGCTCGAAACCAGCGTTTATTCGTAACACTAGTTTAACTTCCCTTAGTGAATTTTCCCAATTATTCCAGAGTCATCTCAACCTCTTTCACCTCCTCCGAATTATCTGTTTCGAGGGAAGAGCCGTAGCTGCTGAGAGTAAGCTGGCTGCTGTGTCATAAACAGTCAGTCGGCATGTGAAGATGATGGCTAGTGGTGATGCTGGTTCGTGTATGCGAAGAGACTGAAGTTAGGCTAATATCCGATTAACTAGAATCTAATTTTACTAAAAATCCCTGCCTCATATTGTTTCAGTTTTCAATAACTATAATTTCCGAATATGGAAATCGACAGTGCTGGCGTATTGGCACATGGACAAAGCATTCTCACTGCGAATATTACGAATGGGTGCATCCAAAAATTTCCATATGATTAGATCAGTTTTATATTCTTCACGCTGACTACTTTTTTACGTTTCTTAACAGATTCCTTTGTTAACATTTGGAGATCCTTACAGCCTTTACTCAGGTAACTCTGCAGCCGTAATAGCCATCGTAGCTGCTGAATTGGAATGCTACCAGCAGGGCAATCTTTGTAAATAACTTTGTAAATAGTGCTACTGAAAAGGATGGCTGATTAAATCATAAATCAATGGCATAGGGAAACAAGCTGACTTTGTTGATACCAAGAGCCAATTCAAGGCCTTAGTTAGCTGACACTCCTTCGAACGTGCCCGGGTGCGCTTCGTTGCGCGCGTCCGTCGAAACTAGGTCACGGCGCAGCCATCACAAGCGGCAGGTCAGCCTGCGATACTTGACGGATGTCGCAGTTGTCTATGGGGCATACGATTTCCGCTTGGTCCACGGCAGTCAGCTCAAAGAGAAGATACACGGGCAAAAGCGAATCGTTCGCTCCACTGACACTAATTGGTACTGTAATGTCATTTCGAGACCTCAGAGAAGTGCGCCGCGCGCAGTGGGCAGGTGACCTAGCTTCGACGGACGCGCGCAACGGACGTTCTTCGAACGGGTTCAGCCACTTA
>UZAF01016465.1:9511-65054 GCA_900617895.1 Haemonchus placei
TTACTTTGGCAGTTTATCAGAAACATCATATACTGTGAGTTTTTGGGAAAATTAGAGGTGGCTGTATCATTTTGCGACGCACTGTACAATTATAGCGAATTCTGTAGAACTTGATAAAACATTCATACATAGCACATATTGCTTTAGACTAGTCGCTCTAATTCGTCGTGAAACTATGTAAAAGTTTGGTGGTAGATGACTGGATCGCTTTCTAACTGGAGGCAGGTTTCATGATGATTCAGGGTCATCTAGTTTAAGACGAGTGATGGAAGATATAGTCCAGAATAGCGCAAAATTAGCGAAGAAAACGCGAAAATTGGCGTAATCTGGGAATGTAAGGCTTCAAAAAAAAGGAACAAAGTTAGAAGTTGGACGAGAATATTGCGAAAAAAAGTTGCAGTACGAAATATCGAAGGGATATTTGGACGAGCTCTCGGAACACGCATGCCATTGCATACATATGGCTGCAATACACCATCTATGTGCAAGGTGTTGCTGCGAATGGTGCAACCTCTACAGCTTTTACAACGCCCAACAACTCGATGATTGTGTGCGTGAGCTAAGCCGATTTTGGTGGGGCTTTATTACCATAATATACTCTGTCTTGACTGGTTTCCTACCCAACAGCGCCCTTAGGCTATCTTGGGGGTCACAGATTCACCCTAGAGGCCAGGTAACATTGAGTCAAAGAAATCCCTTTTCAAACGCACTGTCACAACAATTTTCTCTTTTGAAATCCTTTCCACTATAGCTCTCCGTTTATGATGGTGGTTTTAGTTACATTATGTAAGCCTCGATTATAAGTATGCTAAAAAAGTCGCGATGCCCTGGTCATCTTGATATTTTACAAATATTTTGGTTTTTCAAGGAATAGTCACAATAAGAAAACTTCAGGTGTCGATGATCTTATTTTGAAAACCATACTGGACATTTAACCTCTGAGAGTGAGGACCATATTTTCTTGAGCCACATGAGTGCGTTTAACTCAAAGATGTTTTGTACTGCATTTATATTCAACATTATCAAGGAAAGCCATGCTATAAGTATATTAAATAAAATTCAATGCGTTAAGAAACGTCGTGGAAAGGCCGAATGGGAATAAGGAAACCCGTAAGGAAAGATACAAGCTCTGTAATCATATATTGGGTTGTAACATAAGTTCGTAGAGTTTTGCGTTAGAGTTATTTTACAAAGACTTGTTCCGTTTTTCAGCAAAGTGCATACATTCATTTGAAAGAGCTCTTTCTCCTCTACAAAACTGTTATATTTACTTTTTTGGACAATTCAATTCTTCGTCTTTTTTCTGGCTCAGAAATGGAATATCCAGGAGGAAAAAATCAGCATTTTCGACATCTGCTTTTTTTTGCTTTTCATCGAGGTCAAAAAGCAGCCGAAGCCGCTCCTGACAAGGCGGTGTGTACGGGGAAGGTGTCTACTGCATAAAAATGGTTTGCAAAGTTCAAAAATGGCGACTTCGACCTTGAAGGAACGTCTCGAAGCGGACGAGCTGCAGCATTCGACGAAGAGCATCTGAGGCACTATTGAAGGAAGATGGTAGCCATATAACTCGTGAATTGACTAATTATTATAATAATTTATGAATAATTCTTTATTATAGTTATTATTATTTTTTCAAATAAATTTTTGTGAAAAAACTCTACGAACTTATGTTACAACCTAATACATACAGTAACAAAATTAGAAGATACGGAGGCGTGTTCTTCAGTTGGCTGGAGTACAGTGATGGTTCGTTCTTGAGATTGGCCCTAAAAACTGCAAGGTCGTTGACAACATCAAAAGCAATCAGTCCGCACCGTAATAAAGTATCTGTGTTTTGTGTTTCCAACATTAAGCGAGCTTGTACTGGGTTTGGTGAGCGAATCATGTCGTAATATATCCTGACACGTCGGCCGACCATATCTAACTGTTACCGCGTCCAGTCTGAGCCGTTATCACGTGGTTGGCCAAAATGTTCACAAGTTCATGCAGAAGCATCTCATGTTCGCTCCCGACTGGGGACCCGTAGGGTTTCGGGTTCACCATTGTGCACGACGCTTGGAAAACGTTGAAACGACATCGTTCGCGAGCAATGTGCACTGCTGCTCTCATAACATGAAGAGCGGGCTGGGGGGCAAATCAAACAAATCAAAAATGTGTTTTCAAACGAGTAAGAACTGAAGCAGAAGCAGTTGCGAGCAAATTAAGGTAGTACAAGTAGATTTAATTCTATAACTAACCCCATTTCTCATAGCATTGTCATTTCTTTCTGCCAGATGCATATCATTATGTGTCACCAGGCGTGTTCTTAAATGAACGCAGCTACAGCGAAGTCGATGGACCAATAGAGATCGATAGCGAGGAGTCAATTAGCTCAGCGTCCGATTAGAGGGCGATTCAACCAATTTGGTCTTGTATAAGAATAGGGAAACAATGATTTTTCAACCGTGGCCGTTTTCAGGCTAAGTCATGGCTGATCAACATCACAAGCAGTCATGGAAGATACATCGGGTCAACATTAATTCTTATTTTAAAGTTCATATTGCTTGAAAAGAGTATGAGCTCTGGAATGGAAATTTGTGTTGACCACATACCTGCGCTTCTCTAGCATGTTTCTCTTGTATCACATAATCGAAGCTTGGAAAAGGTGCAAAATTCGTTCCCCATGGAATGCACCTCCGGAGAGAACTAGCGCATTTTTAAACAATTTTTAGTTCAAATCACTGTTTTCAGCTCAAACTATTTGAATTCTGTTATGAAGTATATCAAAATGGTCGGGATTCTCTGCTTTTCCCAAAAATAGCGCCGTACATGCCCTATAAAATCGGAGAACGAAGTCTCTGAGTCAAGCTGCGAAATCGAAAAAAGTTGAAAATTCATTATATGAGTAGATTCTCTGTGAGCAAAGCTATCTATTCTTTCATTGAAAATGGATGGTTGGAAAGATGTAGCGAATATCCCAAATGTTGAAATGGGGGCCAACGATGCTATGTATTATATCCACAAGTAACACCCTAGGTGCTGAGAAGCTTAATCCTCATTTTTCTTCAAATGAACGCCAAAAGTTCAGTAAAGTCGAAAACGAGGAAAGCTTCCCGTTGATCATACTTTCAACTTGATTGGAGTACTTTATGAAGAGTTATGATGAAGCGACTGCTGTGACGGATTAGTCCGTCATAAACGGATTAATCTGTCGCAAACCGTCGGTGACCACGGAATAGTAGCAGTATTGTAGATTCATCAAAAACGACAGGAAACATTGTGTTCAGTGTAGCTTGCCGATTATCTGGTATACAAGACACTACTGCCACGGCAAGTTTTCCTGAAAAAAGATATTCGTCAGAACGAGTACCTATCCAAAGAGATGAATACGATAGTCGTTGATGTCATGTCAAGTTTTTAGTCCTTGAACAGCCATCGATGTTTCCTTCATGCAGACTTCCAAAACACCACCTCTTTTCACTGAACAAAAGTTTCATACGAAAAGTTTTTGTTCTGTACGTTGAGTGGGCGTGCGCAGTAACAGCTCATGAGAATCCATTCACAATTTGCTTATTCAACTTTCCAGTACACTAAATTTGATGCAGTCACCGACGACATGGAATGGTTGGAAACGAAGGCTAGACCATCTCTTCAGATTTCATATTCAGTGCGGTTACTGCAAGACTTGTGACAGCTAAATATGAACGAAAAATTGCAATGAATGCAAGTGCAACGCTTGCTTTAGCTATCTCAAATTGAAGGCGTGAATGTTGAATTTTCCAGGGTATAGCTCTCATTGTAGGGGGATTATTAGAAAAAAGAAAAAACGGTCTCGGCAAACATATTCAGACTCACATGGACCTCAAGTGAACAGTGTGGCCCACGACAGCAGTTCTTTTTCCAATTCGTCTTCAATTTTTTTTGACCATGATCTACCACAGTTTATTTTGAAGCTTGCTATCTCGTTGTGTTTTGGTCTTAGTGGACTGATAGCCAAAACCTGAACGTACCAGTCTCGAAAAGGTCAAGTATCCTCCTGCAGTAACCTCATCTATTTAAAATTTTACTTGACACTTGACCTTTTTAGGGCGGAGGTGGTGTAGTGGCAAGTGGCGCACTATATCACACGCACGGTCAGGGGTTTTAATCCCGGATCGATGCCCGCCTGGGCCAACCAAGCTTTCCATCCCTCCGGGGTCGGTGAATTGGTACCAGACTCGTCTGGGAGGATAAAAGCACTGACTTGTACATCGGCTGGCCACCGCAGGTCATTGTATAGGCCATATACGCACTCATTACGCCACTACGATTCTGAACAGAAGTCGAGTGCGGGGGCACATCCCTCAGACGGGATTGATTACCGCCAAAAACTTTAGAGGACCTCGACTTTATAATCGCCATGTAACAGGAAATAATACTAATTAGTACGTCACCGTCCACACACTCGTGACTGCTGAGATTTATGGATTAAATTGCTCCTTCCCTTGTAATCATAACGGTTTAATAGAAGCAGTTGGTATGCATAACGTTGAATAGGCACTTCTACAAGGTCACGACTGTATAATCTTCTATTTCGAGTTGAGTCGAGCTTTGTTTAGACCGTATTTGTCAAATAAAGGAAATCGTAGTCTACAATACTCTACACACTCTAAGACGGTCACTGAGCATTCATTCAATTCAAAGCCTTTGTTGGGAAGCCTGACCATTGCGGTGACGGTTGCCCTGGCGTTCACCTGACGGCTCGAGTAATCCAGAGAGTGACCACCCTTTCCCAACGGTTATCACGGTATTGCATGGCGATTCCGGCCGCCTGGTCACTTCCTTATGTTTTTTTAATTCACTCGCGTGGTCAACGAATCCCCTGATCCTCGTTCTTTCACATAGCTCAGAGCTCCAGATTTCCTATAGCTAGTGAGCGTATAGGATTCCGAGCATGCAGTCGTCGTCGGATTTCTGTGGTCTCTGAAAAGAAGGGAACCCTACAGGTTCTCTACTAGTCAGGGGTCGCAGACATACCAGGTTGTATCCAGTCACAAGTCAGGTTTGCTGGTATTTGCCGACCGGCTCAACACGTGTACGTGTGAGTGCTGATAAGCTGTGGCATACGTATAGGCCATTAAGAAGGCGGTGGCAAGCGGAGTCTCGGTAGTGTAATGGATAGAGCACGGTGCCCGGAAAGCTAAGGGAGGGGTTCTGGTCCCGTCTAAGACTGAAATTTTGTCCATAAATCGCCAGCTTTGTGAGGTTTCCAAACGCGTACTGCGGCAAAATCGCGTACTGCGTCGAAATAAAGCAGTCAACAAAACATGAATTCAAAAGAAGTTTTAAGTTAAGCTTTCAGCTTGACGGTTCAGTGCTGATATTGGTCGGCCGGCTCAACACGTTGTACATGCGAGTGCTATAAGCTATGACATACATATATGCTGCTAAGGAGGCAAGGACAAGCGGGGTCTCGGGAGTGTAGGGGATAGAGCACGGTGCCCAGAAAGCACGAGTACGCGTTCGAGTCCAGTCCATCAAATCAGCATCAAATCAATCCTTGTTGTTAACTATGGAAAGGCACATATTAGCAACATTTTAATGGTAGAACCTCAAAGGCAAATTCGCTTATCTCCCTGAATGTCAAGTGGGTTGAGATCTGGAGAGCGGAATGGCTGTTCGTAACAAAATCAGGTAGGCAGGTGCTGTAGGCACCACTCTTCCAAACAAGCTTTGTTCTGCCAACCGGAGTATCGGCCTGCTTGAAGAACCATCGGCTGTTTCATAAAACGGAGTCGGATCTATGCTGCAGTAGACCCATTAATATGCTCTTTGAGTGCACGCTTTTGCCAATTCCAATTCTCTTCGCGTCTTACCATTTCCCGTGGGACGCCAATGAACAACATGTTGCTATTCTTGTAGCAACATTTTCGTAAGAGTAACTTCGATGTTTCCATCCAAAAGATTGACTTTGTCGTAACATTTTCGTCGGAGAAATCGACGATAGGACGCGTGATTTCACTTAAAGGCACAGCTCACGATAATTTTGGGTAATCCAGATGATGATGAAAAATGGTAGACAAGATCGAAACTAGTGCGACTGAGGTGAAGAAACTGCGTGCATCGGTGTTTCCAAAGTGAAAAAAGGCCTCGAAAAGCCGTTAAAATGAGGCTGGATGAGAATGAAACTAGAAAAATGAAAAGAGTGGGGCGTCCGGACGAGCTAAACAGTGTGTTTCACTGCGCGCGTGTGGGTCCTGGTGCGAATAACAGACAATGGTAAGCAAAAATTCAATCACTTATAAGCATAAATAAACAAAAAACCCTAGTAACAGCAAAAGTAGCTCACCTTTTTCAGCCTCTAGGAGTAGGAAATCAAAAAAGGGATCGCGGCAGCAAGAAGAATAGCAGAGGAAAAAAGAATGGGAGAAAAAAACGCACCATCACTCGGCGATTAGCTGATTGTGCGTGGGTCCTAGAACGAATAATAGCAATCTGTAATGTCTCGACACTCGTCTAACGTGACACCGATCGAGGGGCGGGAAAGCGAACTACGGCAGCAACGGAGCTTCCACTCTGCCCTAAGCGCCGAGATTGTGGGAGGGAGAGGGTCCCTTCTACCACCCATGGGGGGGGGCTGAGTGTTCCTGAAGGAAGAACTCAGTAACCTTTCTCATCGTGAACCATACCTTCAAGTGAGTTGGCAATCCCCAGAAGTCGTTTTCACCCTACTCTGTCTATTTCATCCATGAAGCATCTCCTCGGACACTCAGTTCATCAACAACTTTGATAAGTCCTGCTTCGTTACCATTCTGGCTCGCCAAGAAACACAGGTCCACTCTCAAACAGACAATTCCAATTGTCGTATCTTTAAAAAAACCGAACTTTTGCCTCTTCCCGGAAATGCCCGTGAATGGCTCTGCTTACCTGTGTAATTAAATACCCTATCGTACGACCATTATTAAAATCGCAGGAACGTTCTGGATGCCCTTTTGACACTTGCACGCGAATGATTGCAAGTGGCGTTGAATGGGCTCTCACCATCTTAAAGAGATGAGAAGTCTTACCTTGTCAACTACTTGCAGATCGCAAGAAAACCTGCCTATGCAACTATTAAGAAACAATCGAAGAAAAACTAGTCAACTATTTCTTCCTAAAGAGTTTCTTAATTTTGGTGCCCGTAAACTTTGGACACCATGTACAATAGTTTCTTCTATTTCGGAAGAAGTGGTCCGTTTTCGATATCATATGGTTGGAGAAAGAGAATATTTCGTGCAATAACGTATACATACTCCGATATCGTTGCAGTACTCTTCTACTTCTTCAATTTTATAGTGGTCGAATAAAAAGAGATAATATGTACAATACCGTATACCGTCTACTCTCTTACCGTGACTACTTACTCTCTTCTATTTTGATTGAGGTTCTCCTCTCTTTTGAGTCATTATAATCTAATAGAGGTTGCACCTTGTCCTTTGATTCATAATCAAGTCATGACTGATTGAACACAATGACATGACCGATTAAACAAAATGAGTAGGAACACTGAAGAACGTACTCTCTCGCATCGACTTCAGTACTGTATTTCACTAGAGTGAACTTCCTTATATTCATAATCGTTCATAAAGTGTAATTAGTGGGTACACTTCTACTCTCTCTTATCAACGTTGACTCTTCCTCATCTGATTCAAGTGAGTGGTCACCTTCTCCGAGCAGATGGAGTAGCAGAGGAAGAACAAGAAGAAAGATGAGTGAGGAAAATGAGTAAAACAAAAAAATATTGAGAAAGAAAAGTGGAAAACTCAGAAGAGAAATCCAAACAAGAACAAGAAAAGGGAAAACCAGGTGCAGGACAATTATCAAGAAGGAGAACAATAAGAAGGGTGAAAAGATGAACAAGAAGGAAAACAGATGAAATAACCACGGAAAATAAGATTCCGTTATTTCTTTCATCACTGGTTCGAAGAAGGCTCAGGATAGGAGGACACTGTGAATACGGTTATTCAACATTGTTAGGACAAATTTTGGCATCCATTCAACTTCACGACCAGAATCTCACCATTACGAATGAGTTATTGTCAATGTGGTGGGTGGATAATGGACTTTACACCTGAACACCCACGATCATCGATACGCACGCGACAGTGGTTCCGATGCAATTACAGTAGACAACTATTAGGTTCCAAATCTCTCAATAACACTGCGTGTCCTTTAATGCTGCTCTCGAAAATGTTAGACATCAATTCAAATTGGTGAGACTGGATGTGTTCAACATGGTCATCTCGCATACGACGCCGGGCTTGTAATAATTGACACTGAGCGGGTCGAAGCAATGCTCGGTGGATTTAACAGTTTTTAGATGTATCGACTCGCAACTGATTCTGATAAAAAACATACTTGTGAGATACCCAAGTTTTTTGTATTGCTTTCACGCTACGACAACAAACATATCGAACCCTTATAGGAACGAACATATGAACTGCCCAGCTATGTGTACCTGGCTCGAAAGCTCAAGATTATGAGCGACTTAGAACTCCCCAGAAGACAGAGGCAAGCGAAAGCGACAAAAGAGAGGTCATTCAAGAGCATTGAGAGATTAAGTGCAAGGTGTTCATCTCCACGTCTACATTTTCGATGCTATTGCGTGTATGCGAATCAAACATTGAAGGGAAGCTCGTTCAAAACCGATGAAAAGGCTATAAGGAAGATGACTACAAGATATTGCTATGAACTATAAGATTCCATAAGCTGAAGATGAAAAGACTATGAAAAACTGCAACTGGAAAGGGGACTATTTTCCGTGAATTCACTCTGAATCCATCCAAGTAGTATAGGGCGATTCGAAAACACTGTGGAAACACAACTTTCCAGGTGGATGCAGAAGCACAGCAATTGGAAGTCTGCTCGGAAATTCAAATTTGCGATTGGTCGGATTCATTGCAAGGGATGACTTAAACTGGTTCCAAAGACTATGTTAGAAAGTTCGGAAATGTTGCAACTTTCCACCACTTATCTCAAAACGTAAGTCAATATTTGATCTGTCGAAACCTCGTCTATTTTTATAGCAGCGAGGATTAAACAGAAAACCGTCCTGGTTTTCCTGAGCGACCTTCGTGAGCTTTCAATATCCCAAGAACAAAAATGTATCTGTATTCCTTATCAGCTTTTATTAGCAATCGAAAATCGGGAGCAACTACTCTATTTCGAACAGAGGCAGACATATGAGACGCATTGAGCTTCTCAACCGAATCTTACGCTCATGAAGCACAAAAAAGGTAAAAAAGTCTCAACAATTTATCGTTGTGTCAGCCGCAGTACAAACACATAACAACGGACACTTTCAACAAGTAGAAAATAAGTTTCACATATCAGAAGGCCTAGAGCATGGACGGAGGCTCAACAGAAACAAAATAGTGTTTAATCAAAATCGAACTTCTTGTTCACGCCTTCAATTGTGTATGAATACCGCTTGCTCGATTGGTGGCCCACAGGGACATAGAATAATTTTGGGTAAAAAACCTAATCATACATAACAAGTGGAGAACAGAGCATTCCAATCAGTAGTAGTGGAACAAGTTATGTAACAGCGGATCGATGCTTTTTGCAGAAAATATCGAAACACTGTCATATCCTCGGAGATTTAAAACCAATTCTTTCTTGGCGTACGCGAGAGCGAAAAATGGTGAGTGTTACATCATATACCGAAATTTATCATCCCGTGAATAACAACATCTATTATCAAAGGATTCCACCATCGTGCCTCGAGAAATCTGAAATTGTGATGACCGAAGACAAACTTCTCCTCAGCATCTGCTCATTTGTGTATCGAATTCAAATCCTGCTGTTATAGTACTTATGGAAGAAGCCCACACACCCGGCAGAAAAGAAAGGGTCATTAGGGATATAAGTACGCGAATCGTCATCATGCCATTATACATATAACGCGCTCGAGTATGTCTCTCTGTCTTCCTGTTTGATCGTTTATTTGTACGGAGATGTGATATTACCTGATGAAACCTTGCAGGTTTGGGGTGGTTTGCACATAGGACAAGAACAACAGAGCACACGTGAATCTGGTGAAGCTCCACCCACCGGAGTTGAGGCATGCCCACGAGAGGGCGGTTTTATGGGCAATATTTCTGAATTAGGTTTCATATCAGCCCAGACGCCAGGTAAAAATGAGCGAAGGCGATGGATGGGTTAAAAAGCAAAGTGAAGGAACCTCAACGGCAGTGGGCTGAGAGTCCTCGCATGGTCGATACTTACTTACTTAATACATTGGTTCAGAACTCGATTCAACGAAAGCTGAATGTCAAAAAAAAAGTAAAAGGAGAGAGCGAGGCCTTATGCGTATTGGACGTTCATAAACATATAGAATCTCGCCCACTTTGGGCGGGGTGCATCGCATGTTGGGTTCTTTCAAAAAAATTATACTTTCATTCATAAAGGTTCAAGAATGCGAAAAAGGTGGTCTGATTCCATAGGAAGGATGTAGCCACATCCTAGAGCGGACGTGGTTTGCACTGAAAGGGGCGGGCTGAACTCAAAAACTCATAGCTTTGTGAAAGAAAGATCTAGAATGCTGGAAGCAGTCGTTAGAGGCTAAAGAAGGAATGTAACCAAATCTCTGAAGTGGGCAAGGCTTGCACCGAAGTGGGCGGGGCTTACACTGAAACGGGCAGGACTACTGTCACTCTGTACAAAGGCGTCTTCATCAGTCCAGAATCGTTCTGTACATAAACTCATCATCATTAGCCATCACCTATGAAATAATCATCGTCACTTACTTTAATATTGGGTCGTCCGAAAAATTCATGCCGGTTGTGAACATCCTTGGTTTACCAAGTGTTTTGAAAAAGATCGTAACCATAACCTCATAGAGTCATATATTTTCTGAGAGCGTAAGACTTAATCTATATCCTTCTCAGGTTATGTTGATATCTTTAAAGTCCCTTTGTAAAGGGCTCGAGTGAAAATGGAAGACAATCGCGTGCATTTTCGCCATCTAATGCTTTTCTTCTATCGCAAAGGAAAGAATTCAGCTCAAACCGCGAGAAGGATCTGTCGCGTTTACGGAGAGGAAGCTCAACATGAAAGTACAGTTCATAAGTGGTTTGCGACACTTAAGCGGGGTGAACTCAACCTCGAAGATCGGCAACGCGCAGGAAGGCCATCATCACTTGAACAGGATCAAATCAAAATGTTAATCGAGAAGGATTGGCACAATATAAACACAATATATTATACAGAATTGAGAAATATTGTTGAATAAAAGTATTTGTTCTTCTAGAAAACGCAAAGTCGTTCCAGAAATCGGCATGAACTTTTCGGACAACCCAATATATATGAAGAATCCGCTTCTGTCTATCTGTTCCGATGCTAGGTATTACACAAAGAGGCCCCGTCTAAATTGGTATGGGCGGGCAAGATCAGTAGAAATATATGAGCTCAAGAGAAATCCGCGCACAAGGGGCAGAACATTCATCGGAGTGGGCGGTGCGATAGGAAAAAAACCAAAATTTTGCTTTTAAAAGCCCACCGACGGGGAAAAATTGGCAAAGGATAGGAATAGATAAACTAATCGAATGAAGAAGACTCATCTGCGGTAAGCTAAAGTCTTGAACTTTCTATTTAAACTCGTACTCATACTCATACAACTCATAATCATGTCTGTATCCGCGTTCTGTAGAGAAATTAGTGGAGTGTGAGATTCTACACTACACGAATCAACCAGATGAAGATCTATTTCCTTTTAGGCGTCACAATCATTACAGAAAGGAGGAAGGAGGAGGTCCGTGCATTAGCGATACCGTCCGAGTAGTACATCTTTGAATGTAGTGAAGGTCAAAAGACTGTGACTCAACGAAATCATATTTGCACATAGATACAATATGAAATGGAAGCCTTTTTAGATTCGTTTCTAAGATTTTCCATATAATTCAATTATTGGAAATATATTCACCGAAGTGATAAACAATGTTCGCTTATTCCTTAAGCAGACCACTGATGCCAATTGTCCAGAAATCAAGAAGCTGTGACTGGAAGAAGTAATCGACTGCAGATCGCATTATGTTACGAACTTTTTTCTGGCAAAGGGATGCTTGAGAAGGCGGAGAATACAGTAATCGAAAGGGGCAACACACCACGAGTACGATCGATGAACGACCTAGAACCAAGCGGAGTCGGTGAACTTTTGACGAGGGTCCGGTGCGAAATTTCGATGGGCGTTGTCCTACCGTAGGGACCTAAGTTATAGATTAAGACGTCTTTATCCAACCGTGTTAGCTGAACCCAGGGGTTAATAGGGGTAAGCGGAAGCTGCGATTATCTAGTCTGCGTTTGGCAATTCATGGTGGATGTGTCCCTTACACCCCCTCGAAGATAAGGGACGATGCGTGCAGTACTTTTAAAGCCAGTATTTCCTGCAGTGAGGCGATCCAACCGACTGTTTACCAGTGATCGCTGATCAGTGTTAGCATCGGATAAGTTGCTGATAACTTGAACAGCTATACCCTCGTTTTTCCCCTAGCGTGCCCAGTAGAATGTGATGGTACGAATGGGGTGGGGTGTTATCCACTGACGTTGACGTTCATTGACGGTAGTGCTGCGAAAGCCCTTCCGCATGCCCTTGTCTACACATGTGTTGATTAGCCGGGGAACGTCCTACATGTTTATGATCGCTACCTGTTCACGTTGTTTAAACTAATTTTTTAAGCTATGTTTTTCGTCGCAGACTTTCTGGCCAACACGATAAGTGTATATTATAAATTAGGTCAAACATCATAAAATCGGTTCGCCCAGTTAACGCCGGGCTTCCCTCCTTTTTTGACAAAGTTTCAGTAATCGGCTAACTCTTCACTCCTTCTTTGGAACAAACAATATTTTCTGTACATGAACTTTGACACAAGACTAACAGAGCAGCGCAAGTGGTATTGTGTGTAAGTCAGCGACTACGCCTTCAATTGAAAGTCTTAATCTTTCGCTCTCTATCTTGAAAATAAATACCCCAATAAAGATTCATTCGTCAAGCAACCAAAGCATCGGGAAGTACCCACAATTATTTCTAGGAATGATAAATAATTACAACCGATAATATTAAGACAAAGTATCAAGATTACAACGGGGGACAAGCCAAAGAAGTAGTTCAACTTCCGTTTTGCACGTGCCCTAGACGGAAGTCAAACTTAAGAAATATTCTCCCTCCGTGCTCCCCAGTGAGGTAAGGGAGAACAAGAACTTATGAATGTTATGAATGTATATGTATATATTATAACAAACAAATAATTAAAAATAAGTTAAGAGGTATAAAATGCATTTGTGTATTGAAGGAATGCATTAGTATTGTTACCAAGTGGTAGAACCCTTTATGAATACTAACCTGAAAAATGTTTTTGTTGATATCAAAAAACGTCTCTCTTCAAAAACTCTCAAGCTGATACGTCAGCGTGGTATCGCGCGAGCTACAGGCAACCACCAACAAACGTCCGAACTTGCGAAGCTATGCAGAGAAGCGATAAAGGAAGATCTGAAAGAGAGGAGAGCAGCAGTTATGGACGAAGCCGCCGAGGCCGGAAAGAGCATTCGCAAAGCCCGACGGAGTTTCGCCAATTTCAAGACCAAGATGACTTCCCTTCGTCGTCCTGACGGAACAGTTACTGCATCCCGAAGGGCAATGGAGAAGGTCATCTACGACTTCTACTCTGATCTCTTCGACAGCCACGTCTACATGCCTACCTGCCATCTTAGGCAAGACGGCTACGTCGTCCCTTCAGTTCTCCCTTCCGAAATTCGACATGCCATCACGTCGATGAGGAATGGTACAGCACCCGGTCCCGACAGGATTGAAGCAGAACATCTGAAGAGCCTTCCGCCAGTCATTGTTAAAACCCTGGCCCGGCTTTTCACGCGGTACCTGTCGCAATGCAAAGTGCCCACTTCGTGGAAAACTAGCAAGACCGTGTTGCTGTATAAGAAGGGAGATCCAGACGACATTGGCAATTATCGCCCAATCTGCCTGCTGTCTGTAATCTATAAACTCTTCACACGAGTCATCCTTAACAGGATTGGCAGAATATTAGATGAAGGGCAGCCTTGCGAGCAAGCAGGGTTCCGGAGAGGGTTCAGTACAATCGATCACATCCACACCGTTACAAGACTCATTGAAGTATCGCGGGAGTACAAAATGCCGTTATGTCTTACGTTCATCGATTTGAAGAAAGCCTTTGATACCGTCGAGACAGAAGCGGTAATTGAAGCCCTGGGCAACCAGGGTGTCCCTACNTCGAGAACGTCATGCGTCATATGGAATGGGAAAGCATGGGAGTGAAGGTCGATGGCCGCTACTTACATCATCTCCGCTTTGCAGATGACATCGTGCTTATAACACCCAACATCGAGCAGGCGGAACAAATGCTGGCCGAATTCGACAACGCTTGTGGAGAGATCGGCTTGAGACTGAACTTGACGAAGGCGATGTTCATGCGAAACGGATTGGTACCTGATGCTCCTTTCATGCTGAACGGAACGAATATCTCTGAATGCTCCAGCTATGTGTATCTAGGTCGAGAAGTCAAAATGATGAATGACCTAGCTCCGGAGCTGAGCAGACGGAAACGCGCGGCGTGGGGAGCATTTAAGAACATCGAGGGAGTAGTGAAGAAAACGAAGAACATCCGGCTCCGCGCTCACCTTTTCGACGCTGCGGTCCTTCCTGCTTTGACATACGCCTCAGAGAATTGGACTCTACGAAAGCAGGATGAGCATGCAGTTAGCGTTATTCAACGCGCTGTGGAAAGGACGATGCTCGGAATTTCTCTATACACGCAAGTGCAGAAGGGAATCCGGAGTTCTGAGCTCCGTCAACGAACGAAGATCAGGGATGCCGTTGATTACGCCAAGAGATCGAAGATCAGGTGGGCCGGACACGTTATGCGATATAATGATGACTGTTGGACCAGGGCGGTTACGGACTGGGTCCCTCGGGACGTCAAGCGAACACCAGGACGGCCGCCAACGAGATGGTCAGACTTCTTCACGAAAGCTCTGAACGAAAGGAATGTTCTGCCCCGTGTCCCTCGAGCGAGTGCGATTCACTGGACACTCCGGCTCGCGACAGGGACAAATGGAGACGTTGGTGGCGCCCGCTCGAGGAAATCGACGATCAACGGGAGTACAGGTGATACAGGTGATACAGGAACCTAAAAAAAGCTAAGTAAGTAGGTAATGAAGACATTGAAAAATGGTCACATCATTAAAAAATGACTAGGGAAGGGACTAGGGAGACTAGGGAGAGAAAAATAGTTTGAGCTTAATTATGTTACTAATTTCTTTAAGAAATTGTTCTTTCAACTTATATTTACATTTTATTACTTTAATATATTCAACACTAGTATTGTTAATCCATTCCATAACTATTCCTTTATTAACATATTCCGTAACTCTATACTTACACCCTTTGTCTAAAACCTGTTTAATATTTACATCGTGTATTACTTCAGTATTACCTGTAACTATATGCCCGTAATCTTTGTCTACATATGTGCAGTAGTTAGGACTGTGACACAAACATTCTGTATTTAGTATATCTAGTAATTGACTGTTACTAAGTTTTTTAAGTACTTTATTATAATTAAATATTAGACTAGAAACGGGTTTAGCATAATTGTAGATTACCCTAAACGGTGTATATGGAACATTGGAATTGCCTTTAATAATATCAGTAATGGTTTTGGAGTTAACTATTTTATTAATATTAACGTAATCCAATACGTTATGCAGATATTTAGTGTGTAGATTACAATAAGTTCCTTTATTACATGTTTCTTTACCTTTATCTACAGAGAATTGAAACTTACATAATAGGCATAGTAATATCAATTTTGTATTAAATGGAATTTGTGTAAGAAAAGAATTGTTGTAACTTAATTCTATAATTCTGCGTATATTTTTCTTACCTAACTGATATAACTTCTTTTTGATGCACCTAAAATCGTTAGTGTTATTGAGACTATTCAAGAAAGAGATAATTTTAAGTTGATTATCTCCTTTTTTGGTTTTACGAGTTTCTTTTTTTAGAGCCATTTCTAATCCTTCTTTTGATAACTGTTAGGCTGAAATACGGATGATTACCTTTATAACTAAGAGGGTTAGTTATATTAGAGATATTACCGTAAGATTTAATGTTATCGTTGTTACCAAAGGGAAAGGCCGTTACTAAAAGTCTTATCCAGAACGCTTCTTTGTCTTGCAAAACTTGTTTATCCTTATTTTCTTTTAAATTATCCAAAATACTAAACCTTACTTGTTTACTATTGCATACTTCACTGAAATGTTTGTATAGGTAGTTACTAGTGCTTCCCTTGTTAATATTATATAAATGTTCTCTAATTCTATCTTTAAAACTTCTAGTTGTTAATCCAACATATTGCATGCCACATTTTATACAAGTGATACAATAAATAACATTAGTACTACTACAATTAGCTGCATCTTCTATATAAGTATTAATTTGAAGATCGGTAACGTGTGCTACTATGAAACTTTTATTATCAATCAAAGAACATTTACCGCAATTATTTTTACACTGTTTAGGTTTATTATTATTACCAAAATCTTCTAATATATATCTTCCGTCCACCTTGGATTTATAAAAGACTTTATTACCATAGAAGTACTTCTGTTGATCTATTGTGTTAGTAGGCCATACAGGAAGTATGTGGAGGGCCTAGTCCACATACCGGGGGGGAGTTTCAAGGGGTTTGCCCTAGGTCTATGATGAAAACTGTGTTATAAAAGATAAACGCGATGGGTCGACCCTTTCGAGGGCGTGGTACCTACCCCCTGCTAGTAGCCACTTTTGTAACCCTATCAAAAGAGTCCCTATTGTTAAAGGGGTATGGCCCCCGTGTGTAAAGTCATGGTCAAAGACTGTGTAAAAGAAGATAATTAGTAGAAAAAGGAAAAATAAAAAATAAAAAATAAAAATAAAATAAAAGAAAGAAAGAAAAGAAAAATTTAAAAAAATAAAAAAATATTCAATTAGGTAGACGGAAGAGATGAACAACTATGTGCTATAATATACATTTCAGTTGAACGGTGGTGATACGCGTGAAGCACGCTTCCATCAGTGAAACTTGGGAATTTTAGAAGATGATGTAGGATGTGACAGTATCATAGGTACTCGCTGACAGCAACTAATAACAGCTGATAAGGTTTGATGAGAGGGCTAAGATAACAAGAGCCACCTAGCAATTAAATCTCTAATGCCTCCCGTAGTTACGGTGTAGCTTTGACTCCTTGGTATGTTATATTGAAAAAAACGGGATGGTAGAGTAGAATGACAAAAAGTCAGTAGTAAGGGTAGTGACAGTGATTGACTAGATGCGCTTAATTATGATGAGATGAAAATTCGATTCATTCTCTGCTCTCAGATAACAACCGACACCCTGCAAGGCTTGCGGATTGAAGAAGGGTCACGGTTCCTAATTGCGACAAAACTTATCTTACAGCCAATGATCTGTGATTCTTATTTGATGAAATTTGCTTAGAGAAAAAAGTTTCATTAAAAGCGACATCTTATTGTGATGTTATTATCACCCGACAACATTTGTAGGTACCATTCGAGACTTTGGTTGCCTAACAATTCAATTCCAATAGCTAATATTCTCATGATGATGGTCTTGGTCGAGGCTTCTAATCAGACGTAAACGTCTGCAGACACTGAATACCATTTGCACCGGACTGGGAACCAGGGTCAATTTTCGTGCACGGAAAAGCTGCAAAGGAGGAGTTGGTCGATCAATACATTTCTCTCATAATAATGAGGGAAGCCCGGCGTTAAGCGGGAGATCCGACTGGTTTTATAAAAACATTTTGAACTTCCGACATTTCAAGCTCATTTGTAACTGGAGAGTGCAGCTTCATCTGGCAATAAGTTCGTGAAACAGGTTGCGACTTCCGTAGCTTAAACAGATACATCATTTTAAGAAGATAGGGAACTCTTACGATGATTACTGCGGAAGCTGTCGTGGGCCGCTGTCCATTACGTGCAAGCAGTTGGAGGCAGTTTTAAGGGTTAAGCAATTGATTCAGAGAAATATATATATATATATATCCCCAACATATGTCCAACGATCCGGCATTTTTTGATTCCTGAAGCTTAGAAGGGCGGCGGCCGCGATTAGGCCAAAAATCTGGAAATCTCAGTTTTGAGTTCCGGGCAATCATCAAAGTTTCTATCGCGAAAGTGATGTTTCAGAGCAAGAAAACAAATGGCAAACAGATGCAGCGAGACCTCGCGAATAAGGAGATTGGGGCAGCACTTCCTTTCCAAGTTCAGCAATTCACCGTCAAAACAATTTCGCAACATGCGGTTGAGCGCTGTCGTAAAAAAGGCAAACATTCTCACGCTCCTCCGAATGACGTCGGCCAAATAGTCTTCTAGCCATGTTTGTAGCGAGCTACGTTGCTATTACGTATTCACTGGACATCCTGCGATTTTTTCATGTTAGTGAGGGTGAGTGTTGCACTGCGTGCATCCTAAGGAAAGTGCACTCAGAAAGTGTCCTGATTTCCTATTCATTTCAATGACCATAAAAAAAGCAAAATCGAGGCTGGAAGGTCCAATCCACCGTTGCCGAAAGCTCAAATCGAATCTATTGCATTTACTGAAGTATTTCCCATAGAGACACACTGAACGGTAAGAATAGTACTTGGGATTTTTTTCCCTTTAATGTACACGTAATTCCCAAGATAGCTTAAGGGGCGCTGATAGGTCAGAAGCACCCAGGCTAGGGTGCAATATGGGTCCAAAAACTGGCTTACCTAAGAGCTGCAGATAATGCAACATCCACACCAGGATCTACATATTGCCCGAAGGCAGCTTATTGCAGCCAGTTGTGTGCGATAGCGCCCGGATTTGAACAGCTTGTCCAAATATCCCTTCCGTGCATCTTCTATTCTCACTTTCTCATACAACAAGTTTTTTGAAGCCTGATATCTGTTAATACGCCAATTTCCGCGCTTTCTTAACCTGGGCTATCCCTTCCAATCAGAATATTCCATTTCCGACCATCAATCAATCTCGGCATGTTGAAAGCAAATTCGCCTTTAGTTGTCTTTGCCTGGGAGACTATTAGGCGCTTCATTCACAACCAGCTTACGTTTCGGCGGATTCGCCTTCTTTAGAGCCTGAGTCGAAATTAAATTTGTGATTCCTCGGTTACCTTTTCAAATTACAAGAGGAACGTTCCAAAAGAGAGCAGATCAGAAGCGATGAAGCTGTCCTATAATCAACTAGAGCTGTTTGCCGGCACCCTGAGCCCAATGTTTCTCACGGCGTTTTTATATGTGCTGGGACCCAGAAGTCGGGTCAGGGATTGCTCTAGAGAGCCCCCACCCCCCAGGATATAAACTAAGGGATGAGGTCATCCGAGGTCAGGTCCCTGCCGCTGGTCGTGCATCGCCCTCGGTATTGATTTATTAGCGGTTTCGGGTATTTTCACCCGTTACCCCTGCCCCGGCGCCCAGGGGGATCGACTGTGTAGATCAAGGCCACACAAATCTAGGAATGGCGTCAGCTCCCTAGTAATCGCCACCCATTCGTCCTTGTTGTTGATTTTTGGGTTCTTTGCAGCGATCAAGACTGCCTCCAGGGATCTGCGCGCTGAGATATCATCTTCACGAGACAGTATCGTAACCCAAACCGTAACACCTTCATTTCCATGGTACTGTATCTTGTGATCACTCAAGGGAGTAAACTTTCTAGATTTTTTGAAACAAACCAAATGCTCCTTCATCCTGATGCAGAGTGGCCTTCCCCTTTCTCCTACATATTCCTCCCCACACAGGTGGCATGTGATGAGAGAGTCAAGGATCAAGGGAGTAAGCTTTCTAGATTTTTTTAACCTATCTGAATGCTCTTTTATCCTGAAGGAGAGCTTTCCTTAGCCTTACTCCTCCCCACGAGACGAAAGGTACGCAAAAGGGTACCTTTATTCGCTCTTTCTCTTGCGCATGTTCCAACCTAGCTCCTCTTCTGCCTCTCTTCACAGGCTGCCCATCGCAACCATATCCTTTCTCCTGCGCAATCCGATGAGCCAGCCAGGACTCCATTCTAAAAACGAATCTAGAGGAAACTGCGGAAGCCGTTCCAGCGGGCGCTGCTATAGCATTCATGTCAGAAGTTGAAAGGCCCGTCTTGGAACGAAGGCCACTAATTTACTGCCGGTCAATTGCCGTTTTATCGTGTGTTCCACTCAAACTGAGATGGACACTCGTTTTGAACTAATTAATAGGCAGTCTGATCACATAAAGTTCATAAGGGGAAAATCGGCAGAGGGTTGGTTTGCTTTCCTCAACGTTCAGATAACATTCTCGCATGGTATTCGAAGAAGCGTAGCAGTAAGAACATCCTCGTCCACTGCAGTTCAGTGCATCCGTTGAAGACGAAAACTGCCATTGCCAAGAACATGTTCAAAACGGCTTCTGCAGTTCCATCTGATGTCCATAGTTTTAGTAGTTTCTAGAACGGAGTCCATACAACTGGCCCATCGGATTGCTCGGGAAAATGGATATGATTGCGAGGGAAGCCTGTGTGGCGCAGAAGATGTGCTAGGATGTAACATGCGCAAGAGGAAGTGCGGATAAAGGTGCCCTTCCGTGTACCTTCAGTTTCAGATGATATGAAAACTGTCAATTGCGCCAGTCTCCCTGGAAGCTGATTTCCAGGATAGTGTGAGAGTAATCGAAATAACCCCTTCAACCTTAAAAGACAGTTGGTTCGAAACCGCGTTTATCATCGGAGATGTCAAACTATAACAACACTCTCCTGTATGATTGTCCTTCTGGAAAGGAAGGTGACTGTATTATCTCAGGAGTCGTATATCTCATCACATGCCACCTGTGTGGGGAGGAATATGTAGGAGAAAGGGGAAGGTCACTCTGCAACAGGATGAAGGAGCATTTGGTTTGTTTCAAAAAATCTAGAAAGTTTCCTCCCTTGAGTGATCACAAGATACAGCACCATGGAAATGAAGGTGTTACGGTTTCTGTTAATATTGTCTACTGAAGATGATATCTCAGCGCGCAAAACTCTGGAGGCACTGTTGATCGCGGCAAAGAACCCAAAAATCAACAACGAGGAGGAATGGGTGGCGATTACCAGGGAGCTCGCGTCATTCGCAGACTTGTGGGGCCTTGATCGACACAGTCGATCCCCCGCGGGTCCTCGGGTCAGGAGGGACGGGTGAAAATACTTACCTGAGCTCGCTAATAAATCGATACCGAGGGCGATGCACGACCAGCGGCAGGGACCTGACCTCGGACTCATTTGTTAGTTTACATCCTGGGGGAGGCTCTCTGGAGCAATCTCTGACCCAACCTCTGGGTCCCAGCACATATAAAAACGCCGTTAGAAGCTTCAGGCTCAGGGTGCCGACAAACAGCTCAAGTCGATTACAAGTCAAATTAATCGCTTCTGGTCTGCTCCCCTTTTTAATGTTCTTCTGGTAGTTTGAAAAGGTAACCTAGGAATCACAAATATATTTCCGAATTACACACTCCGAAGAAGGCGAATCCGCCAAAACGTAAGCTGGTTGTAAATAAAGCATTCAATGATCTCGAAGGCTAAGACAACTAAAGACGAATTTGCTATCACTTCCCCTATTCTTCTGAAACTAGATGTCACAGAATTATCGCGAATTATGTTTTCGATGTAATCCCTTTGAACATATGCCAAAGAGAGGACAGCAAGATCGCATGCTCAGACGCGCTGTAGTGACAATCTTGAATGAATTTTTTGTCTCTATCCCTAGTCTTTGACTCACCGTCTTATTTCCTATGTGTATGCGGCATGGTGCAATATCCTACTACACATTGGGTTGATGTATAAGTTTTCCCCCACTTTTTTCTAATGATTATTTCAATATCTGACCAACCTGAAGATTAGAGATATGCACCATAACCGATTCCTTCCACCCCAAAGGACGGGGGCTGGACTTGAAGAAGTCGTCCCGTACCTTTCTGACATCATCTTCTGTTTCAAAACTTTTTTCCGTGCAGGAAGCGCAGCAGGTAGCTGAACAGCCAATAATCGGAAGGAGCATGGTCAGCCCTGTGGGTGGGGGGGGGGGGGGGGGGGGAGGGCTGGGCGACAATCAGCCATCCACACTTCTGCAGCTCGGCCTGGCTCGCCTTTGCGTGTGAGGTCGGGCGCTGTCATGGTGGAAGTGATTTCTGCATTTGATACACGAGTACGATGATGTGACCTCTCAATTTTCGCAGCTGGGTAACGTATGTGGAAGGGTTAATCGTCTGCCCCTTCTTCAGCAGATCCCAGTATTCCATGCCTGTTCTGGACCACCAAACCTAACAGGACAGGAGAACCGTCTTGGGGTAAAGGTCGGCTTTCGGAATGGCTTCTGGCTGTTTTCTTTTGTGAACCCGATGCCGCTTCCTCGCAAGGTTATAGTAGAGGATCCACTTCTTATCTCCAGTGATCATTGAGTTGAGGAAGTGGAGCTCCCTTTAGAGACTGAGGAGAGGAGTGCAGGTAGAAACCCTCCTCGAGAGGTCATAAGCGGGCAGTTCATGTGGGATCCATCGACCAAGTTTTGCTTCTTTGCCGAGTTGTTCCAGTCCACGTTAGTTCGGATGATTATAGCAGAACATGGTCGCTATTTTCCTGATGGTTAGGTACGGGTCCTCCTCCACGTGCAACGTAGTACTTCCAAATCCAACTCCATCGGCCGACCTCGTAGCATCTTTTGAAAAAGTCTCTTTTCTTGAATTTGGCGAACCAAGACTTGCATGTGCAATAAGAAATGACGTCTTCATCGTACGCATCCACCAGCTTGTTATAGGCTTTTTTTGCATTCCGCCCAAACTCATGAAGCAAAACCAGGCAGTGGCGGACGTACATTCTGTCACACTGCTAATTGTGCGGCATTGTCGTCCGCATATGCAGGGTGGGTGGGTGATAGCTAGTGTGATGAAAGTGTATCATGCACAGGTCACGCACACGTGATGACGAAATACCAACATCCATGCAAGCGAAATATGGAAAGATCAAACACGGAAGAAAGCCTATGCATGAACCCAATGTAACGCGCTACTGCCTGTGTGTTTGTGTGTTTGTGTGTGTATGAGTGTGCATGTGTGTGTTGCTCCTACCGGATATTCATAACTTCTGTGCCCGTGAACATAAAGCGTTCGAAATTGGTAGGAGTATAAGCTTCAGGATGTTAACTCTTGTGGTGCCAGGATTCAGGACCGAACCTCGCCCACACGGGGCGGGGGTGCACGAAAAAGTGTTTGAGCGGAAAATCATAACTTCTGTCCCTGCTGTGGACCTAGAAAGTTCAAATTTGGTAGGAGTACCAAAGGCGGGGTGGGAATACTTATTTAAGTGGCAAGACCGGATTTAGCCCACAATGGGCAGAGTTTGAGCTGAAAACGTGAACTCTTGCCCTTGCAGACCAAGAGCGTTAAATTTAGTAGGAAATCTGAGGGAGATGGAAACACTCGTGGCGAGCGGCAGAGGCGAATTCCGCTCACCGTGGGCCGGTGGGCTTGAGTGGAAATTCATATTTCTATTCCGGTGCACCTAGAACGCTCAAATTCTGTAGAAATACTGGTGGCAGGAGAGAAGATTTATGGTGAGTGGCAGGACCGCACTCCTCCCACAAGGTAGGGGTTTTCGCGAAAATTGTCAATTTGGCCTTAGAGCGTTCAAATTTGGTCGGAGTACAGGCGGCAGGATGGAAACATTCATGGTAGGTCGGATTTCGCTCACAGGGAGCGGGTTCGCGCAAATTAAAGTTTGAGCTGAAATTCATAACTCCTGCTCCCGTGGACTTGGGGAGTTCGAAACTGGTAGGAGTAGAAGGGACAGAATGGAAACACTGATGACATGATGGGAACACTGACGATAGAAGAGGCCTTAGGGAGCAAGCACCACTCACCAATCAAATCGTAACGCATTCGTCATGTACGGTCTAACTTTACTCTTTGATATATTACGTTCGGCTAAAAATGTAAGTGCAGTGATAGGGACCGATTAAGGGTAATAAACTATAAGGCGGTAAAAATTGATCCATTTCTTGCTATTAGATTAGGACCGTTACATAGCTAAGTTTGTGTTTCGATGGAACATCACGGTTTCTCTTTCCCTTGATATCATTCTTGTCAAAATTATCCGACCGCTGATACTATTGGATTCTCATCTAATAATATATCCGTAGAGAATGGAAGCTCTATTCATAAAAAATCGGCAATGGTATTATTATGACTCGACAACATTTGAGAGTACTAATCAAAGCCTCGGATGCCTACCAATCAACCTTAAATGGGTCATCATTTCTAGGATGAATAGTAACAGATCAAGACTTCTAATCATAGGCGTAAGCATCGGCTCATTTTGAATACCATTTGCATGCCCTGTGAATCCCCTTTTCGAAAGAGTACCATTTGTTACGAAGAATGACTGGGCCAGTTAGCCGATTTCAAAACTCTATTATAGGAAGGAGGGAAGCCCGGCGTCGGCCGGGCGACCCGACTAATAAAATTCATAATGCCATTTAATCTACTACCAGTAAAGCAACCTTCCTAGATACGTTCTAGTTCTTTTAAAAATAAGGCATAAGGGTTAGCAGAATGATTTTACTTACCTGGATAATACGAGAGAAGTTCTCTGCTAGCATTTTATTTTCATTCTCTGCCGAATCAATGAAGCTGTCCAGGTGTTTTTGAATCATCTCTGCTCCTCTCATTTTGGATAGTTTGTATACTAGATTGGCAAAAACCACTTGCTAAAATGCTCATGTGAAGAAAAGGAGAATATGCGTGATAAGAGCTTCAGTTTTGCAGTAACGGTACTGAAGATGAAGAAAAGCATTGACCGCGGAGCAAGGGGAAATATCTCACCTCTGAGAGCTTTCTTTTCATAACCTCTATGATTTGGCTCTGTCTTCTGAACTGATGCTCCAAATGTAAGTTGTACTCCCTTAGTTGGTTAGACTGAAAGAGAAGAGTTGAAAGGTAACTGGATGAGCTCTTCGCTTCTTCCCTCTTTCCCCATCTCACTCTTGTAAACTGGGAAGTAACCGAGCCATATTAACTTCTCATAGAAAGCATGTGCAAGGTACATAGTGGATGTGCGAATTTCCTACAATAATCAAATGCTCGTTTTAGTTAATAATTTTCTATTCTCTGCTCTCTGCGGTTGATTTTCAGCAAGTCCGTTCCAGCGCTCTTTGTGCGGCAGTGGTCATCAGCGTCTGATAGATGTCCTGTTCTCTGCCTACGTCCAAGCGGAATAGCAAAGTGCGGGCGATACCGTAAAGTCAAGTAGGTTCGCTTTCATCTCCTCGTCCGATACAAGCTGAGCCGCCTCTTCGATGACTCCCAGTGCCGTCTATCCGTATCTCCTGCATCTTCTGCTCCTCATCATCTCTATGAGCTGTTGTCCATGGATATAAGTAAACTGAGGTACGCAATGAAGTCGGAGACCAATATTACGGTTCCGTTGGGTGTAACGGGTGGTCGTCCGCTCATTCTTTTCGCATAACCATCGACTTGCTCCAGTTCATTATTAGGCCAATTTTCACTGCGAACTTAATCCACCAACTGGTGTATGTAATTACTTTCGGCTTCGACTGATGCGAGAGACATTGTCTTGGTTATTTCAATGAACTGTGTGATGGTGGATATGGTCCGTGCAACAGAACCCTTTGCGGAAACCGACCTGCCCCAATGGTTGATACTCGTCAAGTTGCCAGTGTCCGAAATGATGCTAGTGAGCAGCTTGTGCTGCTGTGAGAGCACTTCCCAATGATCAGGGATCTTGAAATTCAGATTATCCTCCAGCTAAAGGTGATTATTTCTCGAGTATTCAATCAATCACACTCAAGGTCTGCTGGCATCGATGGATCAATGTCGACCGTAACAACTACCCATTCAACCTACCTACTCTCTGTCTAACAGATTTCACACCCTGTGGTTAGACTGGCGTAGGTCTCGAACTTCTGATTACTACAAACCACTTTATTTATTGCGATTTATGAAAGATTTATAAAACCTGATCAATCCTACTCCACACCGATATTGCTGCTGCTTTTCAGCTCCCGAATGACACAAAGAGATCCAGAGAGGCGAGAACGTAGAATGAGGTAGAGCTATTCTCAATCTGCCTCCTCTAGGAACATTTGAGTGCTTTTTGGTATAGGAATCTAAGGTATGTATTTTTGTGCGCGTTGTATGGACGTGCCCATCATCACATTCAAAACAAGTTGTTCAGCTCAAGGAAAGTGACGCTAATGTTTCGGGCAATCTTTATTACAAGGAATAACAGCGAAGAGATTGTTTTCACTAAAAGGGGTGCCAGCTCGAAATCAATTTTCATACATTTCATACATTCAGAAGCATTAGATGTTACATATTTATGGCGTGCGAAGAACAGGCTTTCCCCACGCGTCAAAATCCTCATCCCAGCTGTGTTAGGTTGTTGCAAAAGTTCTTCTCCCCGACTGTTTTGTAAATATCTCAATAACACCAGCCTGATGATTAGAGGCGTGCACCATCACCATCCACTGCTCGACCCCAACGCTCATGCAGCATATCGATTCCATCTTCCCGAAGAAAACGTCGAGTGCCCTTCTGACCTCATCCTATGTGAGGAACTCGTGAAAATTGTGCGGTATTGTGACCATCAAATGCAGGGTGGGCGAGTAATAGCTAGTATGACGAAAGAGTATTATGGGAGGACGGGCAGTAGGATCGGTTTTGTGTAATCGACTCGCCATGTACTGCTAATGCGTACCATTCGCTTCGCCATTATTACAGCTCTAGCGCTCTTCATAGAGCTCAATCGATATGCGATCATTATTTTGGACATGATTCTTCCGTAAGTTCTTTTGTTCCTATATTTCTTACCTGCTGCTGCATCCCGCTACATTACTTCACGCGCACCGTCCCTCTCACTGCGACGAGAGAATTTCGATCCTACTGCACCACACTCAGTATCATGCACACTTCTCGCACACGTGATGGTGAAAAAACACGGATCAAACACAGTGAAAGCAATATGTGCTAACCCAATATTTTTACGAGCGCAACATACTCCCTACGCAAAGATCAGCTCCTTGGAACTTAGAAGCAGTACATGCGATAAATCATCTGGTTTTTCTTACAGTGTTAGAGCAGTTCATTTGAAATAAGCCAACAAATTCCTGAGATGTTAAGCACATTTAAACGAGCGGCAGGTTGTGGGCGTTGACTTATTCCCATCCCTCTTCCTTTCACTTCACCCTGTGAGTACTCCTATTTCGCTAGTTGTAGTAGAGCCGCTTCATTCTACCTAGATTCCGTCATTGACAGTGTCAGAATTAAACAAATCGTCAAGAAACTGATAGCAGTTCGGGGTCAGAATCCATGGCTTACTTGGTCGAGCGCCCAAATACACTAAGTATACTCTAAGAAACTAAACAGCGAAATCACAGCTGCGTAGCCAATTCTCCTTGGTTCTACAAGTGGTGGAATTCTTCTCGAACACTCGAAAAACAAGTGTTGATTGAGGCATTAATTTTCGATTAACACGTTGAAGACAACGTCGCGCAATGATGCGCGACAGCCAGTCTGTCTCATGGGACGATGTCGCGCAATGCTGCGCGACGGGGCATTCTTCGATTAAAATGTGTGTGCTCGTTCCATTTTTCGTGCAGATTTTCAATTAGGGCTTATAAGTGTCTAAAATAGCACCGGTCCCCTACTAAATTAATTCCAAGACAAATGTTTCATTTTATTAGCAACAAACAATCATGTATTGTTTGGAAACAATCTAGGCAACAAACTTGATTACATTTACGGCATCTTGACTTAGTCCTCTTGGCCAGGCTCCTCGCGGTCGACCTGCCCAATGTTGCAGAGATCGAACTATAGCGGTCGGAGCAAAATCGTCCGTCCTTAGCCTTCGCATTTTGATCAATCACCAGCTCCCGCTTGCGTGTTCCAGAACTGCTTGTCGGCGTGTCGTTGAAGTTCTTGTACAGCAAGTCGTCCTTCTCCTTCATCGTAGTCGTCGTTTCAGATTTCAGTGTCAGGAACAACCGCAGGAGCCGTATCGTCGCCATCTTAACCACCTGCAGCATCATCGTTGCTGTCGAGCAGCCAGTTGTCACAACTTTCGTTGAAGTCTTCCATTTCAGCATCCGGGATACTCTTGATGGCAAAAATGGTCCCAAGGATAATAATACTTCCAGTGATCCTATTTATATAACCCTAATTCAAACTTATCACCGCCAAATTTGAAATTACCCCGAGTGGCCACAAGTGTTGGGCAAAATATGAATACTGCTGGCCAAATATTCTCTCGTACCGTTTGTTTTCAAATGTTTTTGACTGTAATCACTCATTTTTTTTTGGGAAGTAATAAATTTCCAAGAAAGAAACTGTTCCGTCCCGCGGGACAGACACGAAAAAACCCGCTCGTGTCAACTTGTTAAGTCGTCGACAGTTGATGTCGAGGAGTTGTCTGAAACGTAGATCGATCAAAGCAGTTCCTCTATGAAAAAACTGTGTGTCAAAGCAGTACATTGTGACATTGCGCACATGCCCAAGTTTCAACAAAATTGAGTTCAAAAGTTACTCTTTCCTATTTCACCTACGACTGAGGGACTGACCTTTACATATAAGATGGCCTAGTTTTTTAACTTAAGAAGTGCTGCACCAATGTAACGAGCATGGAACACTTTCCAATTGTTGGATCCTACCTTATTTTACTGCTAGTTGGGCTACGCACGCTAATGCATGCACCACATGTTCGTAGCCACTTTCTCGAATGTTTTTGGGAGTCAATATAAACAGTATCTGTATCACCAGTATCACAGAGTATCGTCGAGACGAATGGGGACTAGTTGTCGAATATGGTTTTCTGGGGCATTTCCACTTTTTTGACTTAATAAAGGATGCCTAGACGAGATCGCCAAAATTTTTTGCTTATTCCTCGAGTTGGTGGGGCATAGCTCAGAAAGTCGTTACATCGCACAACAGCTTCTAGCCCTATACGTTGTACAGCTTTCAATTAAGTCAGTTAAAAAAATTTCTCGCAGTTGTGTTGAAATTTTGTGGAACTGCACCAATAAATATTTTACAGAGTCTATGAAGTGCTTTGCGTTCAATCTTACCGGTGTTTTTTGCTCGATGATCCTTTCAGACTCTGCTATAACCAAGTTTTCCAAGCCGACATTTGTGGAGGGTCGCCCCATTGTAGTTTTCTCGGTGCCAATACAGATGTCACGACCATGAAGTGATGCCTGCATAGCATGAATCCTAACACAGAGTGAATTGATATGAGTCCTTGGAACCGCATATTTTTACAGAAACAATGGAGAGTCGTGGTAGCTTATGCGAGCTAAGGGCCGAAACCGCCCATATGAATGCCGTCTCACTTTTCATTCATATGGGCGGTTATTTTTTTCTGACGGCACCAAAAAGGAACTAGTGGTAAATTCAAATCTAGATAGTTGGGATGGTTCTGACTACTATGTCTTGGATAAAAGGTGTTTCGACTTGGATAAAGAGTGCGGTCTAAGATTGTGGTGTTGGAACTTAGGGAGATAAAAAGGTCAAAAAGTGCCAGGTAAATATCATTTCACAAGAGCTGTGGTAGAAATCAATTCCTATCAAGAGCAGAATACGGTACAAAAGTAGTGGAACCTGCTTGACTTGAAACACAGGACCCTAGTCACCATCAAAGGTCGTTCTGTGTCTGATTTAGCCGTTGAGGGACCGTCTCTCAATGTGAATTTTGCAAATCCACTTGCTGGCGTCCCCAAGTGTTCGACTACTGAATGGAGCCGACAAGGGTAGGCTATAGGTATTTACGCAGATGAAACTTATAAGTCACTTCGCTTCCACGTCGTGAAAAATACTACAAAACGAGAGCAATGCAGCCAAAATTTTGTGTGAAGTTGAAGTTGCATTGCTCTTTGTTAGAGTACAGAAGTTAACGATTAACGCTACTCAATTTCCAAGCACAACTCCGAACTTTATAGGACTTTACGTCGGAACACTCCAATTAAGTTGCCATTTGAATATCACTCCACAAGAGCTAGAACATAATTCCAGTTATAGGGAAGAATACGATACGAAATTGGTGGAAACCTCTGCTTGACGTGAAATACAGGACTACTGCAACCCTAATTGTTCGACTACTGAGGAGCAACCGAGGGTAGGCTACAGGTATTCAGGGAGAGCACCCAGTCAACTAAGCCGTCAGTTTGCTCCCACAGTCGCAAACAAAATACTTCCAAAAACGGCTAACTCTGGCAATGTACAATCTTAGATGTGGACTAGAGTTCTGATTTCACGTCAGGTAGAGCTTTTCACCACTTTCGAAACGTATTCTACCCTATGATTGGAATTATGTTATACTACACCTTTTGTGAAATGATATTCAAGGATTAGTTGACGAGAATATCGAAAAACAGAATAAAATCGAAGCGAAGGTGCTAAACGAGTCAAAGTAGATACGCCTGACGCACATGATAATGTGTCTGCGATTTGAGCTTGAAATGCAATGAAAACCGATCATCAATTAACTGACTAGTGGCTGCTGGTAAAAGTCGGGAATTCCACAATAATTTTACTCAAAAACGATTACGGTGAACACCGGATGAACCTGCTCAAACGAGAATCAGAGCTAATCTTCATCAAACTAAGGTCTCGCCACAAATTCGGTGTGATTACAGAAGTGCGATTTAGTTTGAAGTGCTGAATGCTGACTTAGAGCTCTACTTATTAAAAGTTTATGGCGCAGTTGGAAAAGCCAGCTAGAAATTAACGAGTCACCGAGTGGTATAGCTATGCTACGACGAGATCAAATCGCATAGATTTTTTGGTAACGTAGCAAAAATTATCGAAGCTGAGCTAGGAATAATTGCGTCATCCACCACATAGGCCTACTCTCACGACAACCAAATCCCTCTTATTTAAATCGCTGCAGAAATCGTTCGATGGGAAAATTTTCACTAGAGATGAGGATATCTAATCTGATGTGGCCCACTTTTTTCGGCCAAAAAACCAAAAGTTTTGCATAGAACGAGCTATGGAATTACCACAAGAAAAAAATGACCGAACAAGACTGGGCCCACATCATTGATTGAATTTCGTTTGGAAGGCAAAAATAATTGTTTTGTGAAACGCTCAGGGAATCACATTCCGAACGACCTAATGATTTCAATTGATGCAGTTCACGGTTTCATGTTCGATCAGCTATTTAGTGACCAGAAAACAACCACAGCTAACGTTTCTCTTTATTATTGTAAAGCAAAATCGAGTCTGATGAGAAAAGCTGTGGTTGTTATCTGGTCACTAAATAGCTGATCGAACATGAAACCGTGAACTGCATCAATTGGAATCATTAGGTCGTTCGGAATGTGATTCCCTGAGCGTTTCACAGAACAATTATTTTTGCCTCCCAAACGAAATTCAATCAATGATGTGGACCCAGTCTTGTTCGGTCATTTTTTTCTTGTGGTAATTCCATAGCTCGTTCTATGCAAAACTTTTGGTTTTTAGGCCGAAAAAAGTGGGCCACATCAGATTAGATATCCTCATCTCTAGTGAAATTTTCCCATCGAAGGATTTCTGCAGCGATTAAAATAAGTGGGATTCGGATGTAGTGAAATTAGGCCTATATGGTGGATAACGCAATTATTCCTACCTGGGCTTCGACAATTTCTGCTACGTCACCAAGAAATATATGCGATCTGATCTCGTCGTAGCCTAGCTATACTACTTAGTGACTCGTTAATTTCTAGCACAGACACATTATCATGCGCGTCAAGCGTATCTACTTTAATGTATCTACTATCTCTCGTATCTACTATATGGAAATCGGCGTATGGCCGTGCCTCCAAAAGATGACCATCCGTGTCTACCGGTCAGCCCACCCCGCAGTGGTAAATTGCTGAAACGAAAAGCTGTGGACCAGTGTTCACATGTGCTCTGTAATGAGACATGATCATTTCATGTTCTAACTATATCATGGGAAACACTATAGAAGTGAAAATGTGAAATGTGCCCAAAATTCTCCATCTAACACTCCATGTCCAACTTGATTCCAGAGTTACAAATTGCAATGAAGTTTGCTCTTTTTTTCCTTTGACAAAAGTGCAAATATATATCTGTTATATATGAAAGGTCTCAACTTCTGAAACCTCTCAACTGAGCTTTCGAGCTTCTCAATTTAAACCAAACGAGCTTCCCAAATTTGTTTTTACGAGAACAGTTCGTTGAAAGAAAAGCTGTTCAGAAATTACTTCCCGAATGGCCCGATAATATGATCGTTAAAATGCAAATTGTTCTGACCACACACCTGCAACTAGTCTAGCATATATCCTTTATATCACATAATCGAAGCTTTTAAAGAAGCGCAAAAATACTTCGTTTCCTACGAAACAACATCTGGAAGAACTAGCGAATTTTTGGAAAATATGCGGTTCAAATAACTGTTTTCAGTTGAAATTGTTGAACTTCTGACGTGGAAGGTATCAAAATGAGTACGATCAATTGCTACTTTTCCTGTGCTTTCAATGCACGAGTGCTTGCATCGGAAGCATGTATCGAAGATCTGATGATGCGAGCTACTAAGATAAATGTACAACGCCATTAGACTGACCGAGACCAGAAGGCATCGTCCGGTGCTTCGACGCTTCGAGATGGAACGGCTCAGCAGAGGCGTCCGTAGTGTAGGTGTCTTCGTCAATAAGCATTTGGCTATGATAATTTAGTTGAACGAAAGCTACAGGTCCGACGCTTACGACTGGAAAGGTGTGGCTCCATCCCAGCTGTGACATTCTTCGTTGCCTACGCACCAATATCAAGCTACGAAGAAGAGGAACTGGGTGCGTCTGGTGTAGACATGGAATAGCTCTCCAGAGAAGAACATACTTTTATCGAAGGTACCGTCGGTTATTTTATGCTGAATTGGCCCTGGAAACGGCTCGATAGCCCCAAATCGAGATACACAGAACGGAATAGAATGAGCAGGGTGAAAAACAGTAAGTGTTCCAGGAGCATCAGCAGAGCTCGTCACAGCTCCGTCGATTGTAAGACCAAAATGAGTTCCCATCTCGTCCATTTAAAACATTTACTGCATCTTGAAAGACTATTGGAATACCTCATGTCGCAAGACCCCCTGAGCTATCGCGATAGGACAGGATGGCGTTCATTGGAAGAAGGCCTCTGATACAGTAGAGATAGAAGAGCTCATTGAAGCCCCAGTCAACCAGAGTGTTCCCACTCGATATACTCTATACATATGAAGCGCTGACCCGGTCTACTTGTTCGTGAATCGTTTTGTGTGTCAGCTACGCGAGTCGCGTGATGAGGAGTGCAGAATATTACTCGGGAGCGGTCAAAATGTAGGATTTTTACTGCTACTGTTCATACTGACCCCCTTAGCAATATTAGTCATTTTGTGACGTCATTGTCTAAGAAAATACCTCCTCTACCACGAGTTGTTCGAGTCCTTAAAAAGAAAAGGAGGGAGAGAAACCTTCAACAAGGCATTACTTAGAATCAAACACTGCGCTGACTGTTGTACATTACATCTCTGATGCCGAAATCTCTACAGTTCTATTAAAGAGACATCCTAAATGCAGTTGTTTATGATGGTTACGTACTTGAGAGAAACGAATACTCTTCATTGCTGCGTACTTCACAATTGATGCGTGATTTCCAGAATTGAGACCTGACCGGAGCGAAGCAGTATCGTATACATGAAGCATGAAAAAGGTCTCTATAATCTACTTGTGTAAAGTCGTACAAGGTGCGACACAACTACTGGTGCAACCTAACATTCCAAACTTTTGAATTTTTCTTAGAAATTTTCATGCTCCACTCTCCTCAGATATGTTGGCTAAACATTGTGGAACTCACACGTACTTCAGAACAAAATGGTGAGGCGCTCCAACCTGCCAAGCAGCATTGTCAAGCTTCATAAGGCCGGCAGGCAAACGAGAGCTACTGCGAATATCCTTTCTTCACCCCGAAGAACGGTCCATAATACAGGTGAACGCTATAGGAAATTGAAGATCGAGGAATGAAGAAAATAAGGAGGGCACCCCACGACAGCTGCGAAGGCTGCAGGTCGACGGCTCACGTTCGCAGCACCTTCGCTATGCAGAGTGCACTAGCTACGTGTATATAAGTCAGCTGACGATGCCTTATATAAGGAAGTAGACATGATGGACGGCTTGACTCCAGAGCTAAGCAGAATAAAATGCAGTACAGAAACAGAATCAGAAGGTCAAAAAACATGCGAGAATATCGAGGGGGTGATAAGGAAGGCAAATAGCAATCGACTCCGTGCTTTTTCTCTGAAACCCGAAAGATGGTTGCTGAGACTTGAAATCTACGCAAGCAAAACGAGCATGCAGTTAACTTCAATTAAGGCGCACTTAAAAGAACTATGCTCAGAGTCTCCTCATTTAGGCGAGCGCAGAAGAGAGTTCGAGGTTATGAGCTCCATCAGCACTACCCAGACTGACGACTGAGTCGATTAGAGACGTTGCGGGTGCCCGCAAGCAGATCGATGACTGGAGGAACGACAGGTGATACAAGTGATAGCCGCATACATAATAACAGCATTCTCACACAGGTGTTCCCTATCAATAAAATTAAATTTTAAGCATCCATCAACCACTTTGCTCGGGGGCAACCAAAACTTAACATTAAAGATTATTCAGTTATTCAGCATCAAAATTTCTATTGGTAAGACATTATCACCTACTGTATGTGATTCGCTAAGTATGTGTGTATATAGGTGTGTGTCCGACCAAAATTTCATAACTTCTGTCTCCTGGTTGCAGAGCGTTCGAATTCGGAAGAGACAAAGCCGGCGTGATACGAATTCTGATGGTAGGTGATAAGAAGTGAAACAACTCAGGAACTCATAACTAGTCTAAGGAGGCAAGAACCACAGAATCATTCCTTCAGTATTAAAGCTTAACTTTAAAGGACCATCGATAAGTGATGACAGGGATTAATTACAAGTGATAAGGACTGGTAAAAGGCATAGATGGCGAGAGCCGCTAGGTCTCTCACGTCCATTTGCAGTGAAGCCTTTGCATTACAACGGGTTGTATATGATGCGACGAAATCATAGGTCTCGAAGACGGGAACTCATGCCAGCTGGGAATGGCTGCAAATTAAAAGAGGCTACGCCCTCTGTGTTAACGATGGAGCCTTGGCACTTTAAAGGCGACGGAATCGGAGACGTTGGTACCAGAGACTGTAACAACGGATGAGGGCTGATAACAATCCCTGGAAGCGGAGAGTCACTTAATGACAACTGATGAGAGCTGATGAGTAACCTTAGAGGGCAAAATAACAATTACTTAATGAATACTTTAAACGTCTTTGGTATCCACGAAGTAGCCTTGACTCTCTATGTGTCACCAAATAAGGGGGACAGTAGAGTAGGATGACAAAAAAACGAGTGGTAAGTGCAGTGACAGGGCTCGGTTGGAGACACTGCATTATTAGGAAATAAAAATTTGGTCCGTTTACTGCCATTAGTTCATGGCCGCTATCCAACCAGATTTTCTTTTCAGTGCAGAATCAAATTCATATCACTTGCAAAAAATCCTATCTGACCGCAAAAAAATCCGGGATTCTCAGCTGATGATATACGCGTCAAAAAAATTTTCGTGATAACGGCATCTGATAAGGGCAAGGACGAGGCTTTGGTTGTCTAGCAGTTGCATTTTGATGGGTGATTATTTTCAAGATGAAGAGCAACAGGCTAAGATTTCTAATCAGAGGCATAAGCATTGACAAATACCGAGTACCGCTCGCTATACTTATCAGCCCTTTGACCAACTCCGTGATGAGAAAAGTATCATTCGTTGTGAAGGAAGTGTGGCGCTTAGCCGATTACGAGAACTTTGTCGTAAGAGGGATGGGGCCCGGCGTTAGCCGTGCCATTAGACTGGTGTCTGTGATCGGAAAAACAGTCGTTCTTAAAAATTCGATCCGTTTGTTTACAATGTTCCTTCATAAAAGAATCCAAACTAGTTGCCGCACTACAACATATCCTGGCGACTTCTCCATACAAGTCTTCTCTGTACATACCATCAACACTGCCTTTCGACTGAATACATACCTTTTGAGACAGTTTTACGAAGATGTTACCTCAGGAATATGCAGAATTACGTTGCAATAGTAATTTAACAACCGCAACCAGTGAATCTTTCAGCCTTGTGCTTCGACAACTAATTAGCTTGGTAACAAATACATTGACCGTTCTGTGGACAACGTTGGCGGGTGGCTCATGTATGCTATCTAACATATGCCACCCCGAAAAATAACGAAACGCTGACTTTTCCATGATTCGATTTGAGAAGGCATTCGCTTAAAATGCACGAACTTGGAGAACCATATAAAGCGTCAGGCTTCTTTTTCTGTGCGTGTGGGATTTTATAATAATAAGGCAAGATCCTAAAGGAATACCGGTAACATTTTAGAGCGTCGAACCCATACACGCATTGGGATCAGACTATACCGTGAGGAGCACTGCCGACACAACATATTCCGAGAAGGTGAAAACAATGAATGTTTCCTTGAAGCACTCATTTTCTCGAAGCTATTATTCACACCTTCGTTCTCATTGTCGCTATCGTTCCACAACTTTATGCACTGCTCGACCTAACGGAGGGGCAAGAGCATTCATGCTGATATCTTGCAGACACAATATACGATAATTTGAGGCATTTGAGGTTAAAAAGCGGGGGCGTTGGTAAAAGTTGCGCTTCCGCCGCCAGACTGCAAATTCAGTAAAATTCAAGGATACTTGTCACCTTGAATTTTACTGAATTTGCAGTCTTTCTTGCTTCCGCAGTCACCGAATGATAGAAGGAGCAAGAAAGTTCTAAGAATTAGTGGAATTTAAAGCTTAACGGTATTTCAATTCTTTCAATTGCGTAAAGGTCCTCCACTGCATAGGTTACGACAAGTTGTTCAACCTTCCGACAAGGGAGACGGAACATTCGTGTGATTCAAACCGCGCGCGGCAAAGCGCGCGGCGAAATTCATAGCGATCCTGACGATTTGGCTGCTTTCATAGTCCGCCGGCCGGCCGGCGTGCCGGCGGAGGCAGTGCTGGGGGGGAGGAGGGAGGCAGACAGATAGGCAAACAGTCCACGCCCTTTTGAGTGGTTGAAAACAAACAACCTTCGAAGGGGCTTGGACTGTTTGCCTTACACTGTCTGCCTCCCTCCTCCCCCCTAGCACTGCGTCCACCGGCCGGCCGGCCGGCCGGCGGACTATGGAAGCAGCCTTTCAGCGCTTATTATTGGGGCTCAAATTCGAAGTAGAACAAATTAGTAGGATCAGTTGACCGTACTAATCTACTCTACTTCGAGTTTGTGCTCCAATAATAGGCGCCAGAGTCGTTCGGATCGCCACGAATTTTGTCGCGCATCCTGCCGCGCCTAGTTCGAATCGCACAATGTACCCATACCCTTCCAACAAAGGTGTCCCTTGTGAATTTATATCCTCTGTAACCTTGCCGAAACTGTTCCGCCTTCGAGTGAAGACGGCGATGCAGGTGTTTCAGCCCTTTTACGACCTCTCTCAGCCGTTTTTCAGGCCGCCAGCGCTCATGGGACATACTTGGAGACCACGAGTTATTCTCTTCGTGAACTGTGCCTTGAAGCAAGACTTGCAGTAGTAATTGCACTGAAAAATCACCATTATATTAGCCAGAAACGGCATCGCATCCTCACAATATCAATGAGTCTCGTTTTCAATGAGTGAGTTTTCAGTTGCAGTGCAGCATGAACACGAGCACAAGTGACCATATCTATAGGCGCACATAGTAGTCATTCGTGATTTTGAAAACTGCCAATTCTGTCGCAATTCGTAATATACTCGCATAATTGTTGAGTAGACAAAATTAAAAGTTCTGATGATTTTTCGAAGTCACCATTACCTTCAGAACTACACCATAGTACTAACCGCCAGTAGAGTCCCATTAGCGTAGCGTTCGCATCTAACTGTTTCTACGTTTCTCATTCCCAGCTCTAGTCGATTAGCAGTGTGCCCAGGTCAGCATCCGCACCGATTTTATGTCAGTCCATGGGTACATTAATACATCTCGGATTGTTATCAAAGTTGTCATTGATATAATTAACAACAAGACCCCTCAGACTAGAAGTAGCATTCACAACGTTTTCTAATTCGAACATGCCAAACCTTTAAATAGCTGTAATCATGATCCGTGGTGTACTGTGATCTGAACCGCCGATAATCTTTACAAGCACTTTGAGCCCACAATGCACACATTTTTTTGAAGAAACATCATAACCTTTCTCTCACTACTTGCTTCTTTGACTCAACGACTAACGTTTCTCCAAGCAGTAGCACTGCGATTTTCAAAACCACCGCTTTTTGTTGACGATGCTTGATGAATTTTGCCATCGGCTTCTCGTGTAGCGAACTGGCACTCGGTTCACCGACCGAACTCTCCTGGTCCCCATTAATTATGTTTGATATATCAATGTGCGTGTGTACGACTAATGAAGTAAATATATAGGGTCAAATTTTATATGACTCCTATAAAACCTGCTACCAAGATGATAAATAGGCTCCTATAAACTTACGATTCAGCTTATCGCCTTCTTCAGAGTCTCAAGAAACAACCGGTCGTTTGGACAACCGCCGCTAAATTGATAAATAGAGAAGAGCAGGTTTTATAAAAGTCTAAAAAATCTAAAATTAATGCAAAGCTAAACAATGGTTCATCGAGAGTCGAAGAAGGATATTTATATAGGGATGAGCTAATCTATAATCTTCTTACTCTGACTGATGTACCCTATTTCATTATCGGTCCTTAGATTTGCAATAAATCAGAGTTTGACGTAAATAAGAACCCTCTGAGTGCGTTGCCTTCTGCTCCCGGAGACCACGTTCAAATAGTCGAACGTTTTTGATGAAAACCTCAAGAATAACTCTCGAATGTGTAAAGAAGATAAATGGCAAAAACTAGCTGTATGGATAGTCCCTTTCCAATTCGTGATTGATCTCTATTTGATAAAAGTTATCCGGTCTCCAGATCTAAAAAGCTAAAAATCAATAAACGAAAACGGAAAGGCTGACCTTGGCATTAATGCAGCTCTTCCGACACTAAGAAATATTATTATTATCATGCGTTCAGAAACCCCAACGCAATGCGGGGTCGAAAAGTTTCTGGAAACCTCCAGGGCGAAAAGCACAAACTAATTTCGCCAGAGGGTCGGGTCCTTGCGAGCACATAGGCTTCGATATGAATTTTGTATAGTATTTGGATACTTCATACGCTCGGACGCCCCTGCAGGGGTATCGACTACGTAGATCAGAGCCACAAAGATTTTCGATTAACGCGAGCTTTCTCGTACACCCACTCGTCCTAACTGGCGATCATATGAGTGCGTACGATTGATGAAGTGAATATATAGGAATTTGTTAATGTGAGATCGATGGAGCACCAGCAACGTCTCCATTCATCTCTGTTGCTGACAATCTAGTAGAGCCTTCTTGTTTGAGTGGCACGATTCATCGCATTCCTTAAAGTTTTTCTGAAGAAATCAGTCTACCACGATGACGACTGTCATGATGTTCACATCCATTCAATATCGTCTTCTTCAGAGGCCTGAAGCAACTCGAGATCATTTGCATAGAATCCAAAAAGTGCATCACGTGTCTGGCCAAGTAATGACAAATTTGCAATAAAAAGAAAAATTAAAAAGTATCGTGAGTATTTGTTTGTTAATTAAACGTAAGTGATTCGTTTCGCCTCTGAATCAGACGAATCACTGCAACCCTTAATTCGGAGCATAATCCACCTAGGTTTCGCTGCTGAAGCGGATGTAGAAATCCGCTGTCGCCATAGGTGCTGTCAGGAGCGAATGAGACTTCTTGCTGTCTCCTTTATATTTGTGATAGGGAGACTACAAATATAAGGGGACACGTCATAAAGCTACCGAGTCACAAGCCGTAGCACGGTAAACACGGCAAAAGATCGATGGTTAGGGACGGACACTCATTTCTACCATCCTACTTAGGATTTCGTTGGAAAGTCTGAAACGGCGCTGACCTCTTTCTCGATATCTCCGTTTGCGCTAATATCGTACACTTTACTTCAATGTTGTTGCCGTTGCGCTCCTCGACTCACTTCTACCAAGCGCCGTCATCAGGCTGCCGTGCCTCATACTAGCTAGGCGTTCTTTCATTCGTATAGCTACTTATCTCCCGCTTCTAAAATGTGCGCTGACCCACATGTTCTGCATTACATCTGAAGGATTACGCTTTTCACAGCGTTATCACCCGTTTTTTCGTTGGGACATATGATGCAATCTCTTGTTATGCACTGCTTGTCGTAGGCCTATTTCGAACTAATAGCTGCTCGATGTTGTTATTAAAAATATTCACAATATACAACAATTTGCAGCTCAGCTTTGGAGAAATCCGTTGTATAACATTGCTAATTCCTCCGAGATTAAGAGGAAACGTAGAGGTAACCTATTTTGGGGGATAGCCGACTGCGTATCACCGCAACGTTTTCTACAACTTTGTGACACCGTATAACCGTTCGTAGCAGCGATCTCACAAGCTAAACGTCGCGATTCGAGCCACTCAGTTTCACCTGTTAAACGAGCAGACGTCAGCAAAATGATGAGATCAGCAGACACATGCTGCTGTTCTCATCATTTTGCTGACGACTGCTCATTTAATGGGTTGTGGATGAGCTGATGTAGCTGGAAGTGGGATGTTCCTGGAACTAGTATTACGGTACCACTTCACACAAGCAACGTACGTCACTGGATACTTCGACCCGGGTGTTGAAATAAGAGAGCCAACGATCACGGATCATCTTGTCGAGATCAGCCCTCTAGGGTGAGTCTAATGTACTGTGAACGTTCATTCATAAGGTATAAGATCCTGACCTTATCGCTGAGCTTAAAAGGAGCATGAGAAACCAGTCTGTTCCCCATGAACAGCATCTTCATCAGTTTTAGTCCCAGGCTGATCCTTCCCCAAATGTTGTCGAAGTCAGTAAGAATTAGTTTTGCGTGCTTGATATTCGGTGTTATAAACACGATATCGTCTGCAGGGCTGAGGTAGTGTAAATGTCGGTTGCCGATCTTATCTTCCCTCCCTGCCTTCGTATTCCAAATGACGCTGAAGATGATGTTTCTGAGAGCGGCACTGAAAAGTTCGTGAGAGATGGTAACTTACCGCCAAACTTCTCTATTCCCCTTTTCAATGGCTCCCTTGTGGAATGGTGAGAACTTCGTGTGATGTTGTTGTAAACTTACGAAAAATTTTTATGTGGAATCCTGATTGTGGTGATGCTTGGACCTTCCTTAAACATTGCTAGAAACGTAATTATACCCTGTGCTTTCACGGCACCACAATGAGTCTTGTGGCAATTTGGGTGTGATTGACTGTGCTAAATTCTCCGGAACGACGCCTGCTCGCTGGCTGGCCTCATTCAATGTTCTGACATTATTGTTGAGGATGAGTGGTGTGGAAGCTTGTAGACCACAGCAAGCACACTGGGCCATAAATTCTGCCAACATTGATTATGTCTTTTCCTTATAGAGCGAATTGGTCTTAGCAGTTTTCCACAAATTGGGTACTTTGCATTCTAACAAGTACCGCGTAAAGAGTCGTTAGAGGTTTCTACAATTTTTAATAACTTCGGAATTTTAGAATTTCATTGGAAGAAAGAAGAAAATTCTAATCGAACTTCGGAAGACAGAATTGAATAGAGAACATATACATAACGACTGTGAAGGCGTGTGGAGAAACAGATATTGTGGTTAAAAGTCAGAGTAGGAGTCGTAGATGAGCTTTCACATGACACTGGATGGATCTTTTTTTTTACTTTGTCCTTTTTCTATTGATTCTTGACGGCTGCACTGAGCTCAACTACCTTCTAGACTAGCTCTCAGTCCCTGAAAAGATTATATTTATCAGGGTCAGGTTCAATTTTTGGAACAATGATTTCTCAACATTAGTCCTTTACTTGTAGGAGCCTTCAGATGCAGCACCGTTACGCACTCATAAGTCTCTGAAAAGCGTAGTGCTCGCTAATCTTGTCTCGAAATGGAAATATAGAAGTGAAGGTTCTTTTCAAATCCCAGCAAGTGGTTGTATTTCTCCCACGACGCTGATCTACTCTCTACTGAAGATACATACTGCTAATCGAGAATGAATATACTTTGAGACTCAAGCTCCACGCTTCATGAGCAACACCCTTCCGGACATGATGGGACCTGTGAGCACAATGGTCAGCAAGAATACTCTACGGTCGAAGAATTCCTCGGAAAAACACTACGGATTAGCAATCCACCTGTTTTTTCTTATATTCACTAGCGCTGATCCCGTACCGTTGCATAGTCAGCTGCTCTTGTTCAGTTATTCTGGAACCTTTCTCCCCTAAAGAGTTTACAAAAGACTCGTGGCTAGTTACGGTCAAAAGCGTGCTTCAACTCCAGGTAGAATGTATACCATAGTGTACGCTTTTTCGATACTTCTCCGTCACCGGTCTAGCTATAAAAATGACATCCACTCTTGCCCTGTCCAGCGTTGAGCTCGACTGCTCTAGCTAGATCTGCACGAGTCTCCTCAATCTTAAGTCGGCTAGCCGTTGTATAAATACATAGTATGCGCACCGTTCAGCGTTGGATGAACCATTGAAATTTCCGAGCCTCTTCAATAATTTGAATAGTAATCCAAAGACCAACTGCTTTTCCAATATTTTATCTTCCCCATTGCATTAAGCACTTCATCATCTGTTCTGAATGCAATAGGGCCAACCGTTACCTGCACTGGAAGCTGCCGCGATGAACTTCTCCGCCTATTAAAGTTTTCTTTCCACTTGTGCATGACCTGACCACGATCACTCATAGTTGCAATGTTGCTATCCTTTACAGTCCTCTCTACACTGATACTTTGAACAGCTCGGTGCCGCGCTCCAGCCAGCGAAAAACCAACTTTTCTTTTTCTCGACCATCGAGCTTCTCGTTCGAGGCCTTTATCCTTGTTCAGATCTTGTCTTCTTCGCCAGGGCTACAGCAGGTCCGGCTAGTCCCTCGCAGATTATGTAGGCACCTGAGTCTTGTGAAATTTAAATCCTTTTCCAACGCTGTGGGCTGCTTTCTTTTGCCTCACAACTCTCTAGACTTCATGGTTCTAGAATTACGCTTCCTTGTCCCCTCAGAATCCACTTCGAGTTTCTTCTCGCGTTTCCTTTGCACAGGTATGCTGGATCGGTCCCTCGGGTTTTGAAAATCCAGCTCCCATTATCTTTTCTTTGAGATATTCTCCTTCGACTCGGTGCAGCTTCCACTACCGGATACTCTGTCCCGCTCTTGCTTTTGATTTTAGGGAGCTCGTTGGCTGTGGCTGCTGGGAGAGGCCCTGCTGCGGAGCCAGATCCCCTCAGACAGTACCTATACAGATAAGAGGAACGGTCCTCTTTTAAGCACAAGGTCAATTTCTGTTTAATTCTCTCCGCTGATGTAGAGTGTCTTTTGTGTATCTCCTCTAGCGGAGAATGTGCTGCAGATTGCTAGATCGTAAGCTGCGGCCATGTGAAGGACCCTCACCTCTCCTTTATTTCTTTCTCCTATTACCCCGTGAGCCATTTTTGAGCCTCTGTGATAGCTGTCGGCGTGGCCATTCAGATCATCCGTTACGTGAGATAGTCTTCTGTGGAAATGATCAGAGGCCATCGTCAAGACTCAGATAGAACTTACGTTTTTCCCACTCAAGGCAGCCGGCTTGTGGTAAGCACATGGATATTACTGTTCAAAACCCCCTTCCGTGTACATCCTCCCAGAAAAAATTTGGCGCTGATCCCGTTTATAGCATGGTTAGTGTTCGAGAAACTCTGCTGCTGCTATAGCCACACCATTTCGTTTGGTGTCTTCTCTGCTGCAGGGGAGTTTGACATATTCCGCAACTTCTCTGGCTTTGATTCCCCATCCGAATAACCTGTTTGGCTGAGGTCGTTCGTACATCGGCAGCCTTCGCACGCGGTCCACAGAACTCGGGCGGGGGTCCTGTGCTCCACTTACGGGTTACGTCCTAGCTTCATAACTGGTCTCTTTTGAGACTTTTAGATGGTTTTCGTGTGTGGACGTCGCCATCAGCCGGCCTGTCAACGTGGGCCCGACGCTAGTACACCAATTTCGCAATTTTCGCGGTCTAGTTTTAGCCTCGGCAGGGATGGCGCTCGCGCTATTTCTCATTGCAGACATCTGCCTGCACTTAGTACATAAAGTCGGGTATTCCTGCCACCTGTTTCCATTTGTTCAATTTCATCTTCAGAGGATTGGAATCGAGGTGAATTCTTCGAAGTTGGGACGAATCAGGCCAAATCAATAGCTTCATAAGTGTTAGCACCTTACCAACCCTTCGATATTCCAACATTGGGTTGTAATTCAGATGTAGGCGCGCCACAATATAAGGATTCATTGATAAGAGAAAAATATTGTAGTGGCGATTCAATCGTCATGGAAAAATTATAGGGCCAAGCTCTGGGCGCGCTTAGCGATCCTTACTCATAGAATGCAAGGGCGGTAGGTACGACATACTCGTAATTAAGAAGTTTTGATATACATATTAAGGGAGACCTGTTCCGTGTGAAATTTTCTTAACTCCATCCTGATTAAAGCTTGTTCAAAATACACTCGTCTGGCTTCGAATTGTCCGTCCTCTGAATCCTCTACTGAATCATAGTGAATCATAGAAATAAGGTGAGACAAGAGTAAGGGCATGCATTTCGAGAAACTCTGGAAATAGAAGCATAAGAAGAGTTTTATCAATACTCGTGTTTGTATTTTCTCACAATATGATTCTTGGAAACAGGTCAAGAATATTGGTCTTAACTAATCCATCATGACTATTACAGCCTTCCCTTTTCCGCCTAGCTTCAATTATTTAGGCGTAATGCTTTGGAGAATGTTAGTCATAAAGTCTCATAATGAGAGATGCCCTACTATATTACAACTGTGACTCCGCTGTGAACATTGTAAAATCTATTATCTTACTCTTTTCAGGTATCACAGGGATTCGCATACTGTTTTGATCTTAAAATTGCAAAGTTTGAGAAATGCTTATCCCTATCTGAAAAGACTGACTATACTAAACCGTTTTTGATAGAGACTTTTATAACAGACTGAAGGGTAGGGTACATACATACATACATACATACATACATACATACATACATACATACATACATACATTTACCCGTGAAACATTGAAGATGCTTATGTACACACTATTACCTACATACTCTGTGTGTAATTTGTGATTGAAACCCCGAAAATTGTATCCAAAACAGCTCTCTCGTCGGCTAGTCTCGGCCATTTCGCCCTATTCGGAGCCTGTGGAGGCATGAATGTAGTTCACGCGACCACCCTTCTTTCCATAACTCGGAAAGATGGTTGTGTAAGTTACGACAAAGGCGGTTTTGCCTCTCCGACAAAAGATCGCTGTAACGAGACGAACTATTACTCTCTGCGCCAGTGCTTGAAACATCACGTAATCGCCTTTCACCGTGAATATAATTTGACGATTTTTCTTTCGCCATTTCCGACCATTTATCTTCCATCACAAGATGTTTTCGATGCAAACTTGTGCCTATTCACAACAAGGCTGCTCACAGCTCCGTCGGCACATGGATAAATCCATCCGCTGAATCTCCAACTCCTCGATGCGGGGCCAAATGACCTATAGAGTTTGAGTTTGGTCGCAGTCGGGTGCAACAAAAATTAGCTCATTTGTCGGAAGGAAATTTGTGGTGCTCCTGATTTGGATAGAGCAATGGCGCGATTGCACTTTCGAAAACATTTCACCTGCAGGCCTTTCACCAGTGAGGAATTTGCAATGCAGTATCGGCATTTGAACAATTTGTGGGCTGGCAACCTCAAGCTCGCAAATTTGCCAGCAATTGAACGGCCTAAGTTTCAGGCAGACAATGTTGCTGCTTGGTGCCTGCCCGGAGTTGTTAACATGAAATCGGGAGACTCTATGAAAGATTACACATAGTAGGAAGAAATTCGTGCAAAACATTCGAGAATACGCAAGCGCCTCGAGGGTTGAGATTGGGTAAATTTGGTTCGAGTCAACCTGAAAAGAAGAATAGTCTTGGGGATCATGAACCCGCCAGACGGACTACCACCTCAACGTGATTGGAGGGTGGCGTTTAGGCTTGTAAGCGTGTCCGATTTTTGAAAGTTTTGCTTATATAACAATAGTACTTCTGTTTCCTTCTGTTTTTTTTATCACAAGCTCTAATGCAATGCTCCGGTGCTCTTCAGTCATGCTAGGGTTATCTTGACCGGCTTGCCGCTTCGCGTTCGAAGCTGTGGTCAGGTAGACGTGCGAAGATCTGGAGGGATGGCGGCCACCTTGCATGAGTCCCCCTTGTCCGTCCGCCCGAGGTCGCGGTTGAATTCGTTCTTCACGCGTTAGGTTGCGCACAGCAAGCCCCGGTACGTTACGTCTAAGTCATCGCGTTCTGGATTAAAGACCAGGACTCGCTTGGGAAAGTATCCGCCTACCAAAGGGGAGGCGTCCTGTCGCCCTGCCACATGCTCTCGTCCACCAACAGATGTCGGCTTGTATGGTCCGAAAACTCTCGTCTGAATTTCCTACTGGTCGACGGAGTTTTGCGTTGGAACCTTTATCATTTTTTGATTACTATTTATATAAATATCTAAATATAACATATAGTTCAACAGCACGTCTGCATGTCTGAACGGCTAAAGGTGGGCCTCAGCTCTCTCTGGTAAAGAATGGCTATAGCCACGATGGTGAAGACTCAGCACTAGCCCTGGCAAGACAGTGTTGAGACTCCCCGAAGCAAGCTTGCTAAAACAGTAATGAATCAGCCTCAGTACCCCGCACACTGGGCTCAGCCGTCTCCGGCGTCGGACGGCATGGCGACCGGTGAGACGCGAAGAAATCTCGGGTTGCGAAGGATGCCTTTAGGTTTCGCACCATGACAGCACTTTCTCCACACGACACCGAGGCTGTTTCCGACTTTATACCCACAATGCAAGAGCAGTCTCCTCCAATGCCGCTCTACATGAGCTCCTCGATGCGGCTAGTCACATTAAATATCATGTGATTGCGCTGCAAGAAACCAAGAGCAGGAGAACCGACGTGCGACGAATGAACGATGGAACCCTCATCATTCGTGGCGAAAAGCTTCCATCGCGAAACGTCGGCGGCGTTGGTGTCGTCGTGCATCCATCTATCGTCCATCTCGCCGATTCTTACGAGATCCTGTCTCCTCGCTTTGCCATCCTACGCCTACGAAATAGCGCACATGAAGACCATCTCTATCGTTAACTGCTCTCCACACTCTGCAGCTGACGAAGAAGAGCTCGATGCGTTTTACGACCAACTTGAGGAAATCATTCACAGCGAAAAGTCCTACAAATTCGTTGCTGAAAATTTCAACGCTAGGCTGGGCGAAGCACAATAGGAGGAGTTCAGGATTGGAAAGTTCGGAATGGGGGGGACAGGAACGAGAACAGAAATCGCCTTGTTGGGCTCCTGTCCGTGGTTCGACTCTTTCATGGGAATTCTTCCTTCCAGAAGAAGGAACATCGCCGCTGGACATGGGAGTCTCCAAATGGTACAACTCATGCTGAACTGGGCCACATAAAAACGAAGAGAAGGTGGTATTTACCAGATTCTCCAGGCTCCAAGCCCCGACAAGATCTCAGCCGACCTACTCCGTGCAGGTGGCTACGAACTTCATGCGCTTCTCGCAACACACATGACATCCTACCTCTAGAGGAAGAAGATCCCCAACCAGTGGAGGAACTCGCGGATGGTCATTCTTCACAAGAAGGTAGACCGGGATGATCTTCGCAATTACCGCCCAATAAGCTTGTTAAGCGTTCTTTACAAGCTGTTCCCGAAACTCATCCTAACCCGCATATCGCAAACGTTGGATGAAGCTCAACCTGTAGAGCAGACCGGATACCGGAAGAAACACAGCTGCTTACACCACATCCGAGCGGTCGCAATGGTCATCGGGATGTGCCGAGGATTGCGAATGCCTCTTGTCCTTACATTTGTTGAAAAAAATTTGGACAGCGTCAAAGCAAATGCGGTCCTGTCAAACTGGTCGATCAAGAAGTGGACAGCTGAGGCTATGCTTGCTGAGCTTAATAAAGCAAGAAGGAAGGTAGAGCTGCGGATTAACCAAAAAAGACACAGTTCATGAAGAATGATTGGGCCGACGGAGGTCAATTTAGGATCGATGGTACACCTATCGAGGAAACCTCGTCCTACGTGTATCTCGGGTGTTCTATGAATATGAACGGCATCAGGGAAGAACTGGTGAGACTGCGGAAAGCAGCGTGGGCCGCCTTTGGAACTCCGAGAGAGTGTTACTAACCCACCCAAAACTTCGCGCTAATCTGTTCGATTCCATCGTTCTTCCTGCGCTCTGTTTCGGGTAGGAGACTAGGGTCACCAGGACATCCACGTCAAGGGCTCTGAGCACAAGACACAGAGCGCTCGAGCGATTCTTTTGAGGTTCAATCGGCTCACTCAATATCGAGCCGCAGCTCCGATATGCGCAGAATGTCTCGACTCTGCGATCTTGTGGAATACATGATAAACGCAAAATTTTGGTGGGCCAGTCATATAATGAGAAGAGATGATGACACATGGACAAAAAGGACAGACGAGTGGGCTCCCGTAAGAACTTCGTTATCTGAGGGTAGACCTGCTGCGAGATGGGGTAATGTGCTTATCGATCACGTGAGAAGGCTGCGACAGCAGCTGAACGACTCCTCACATAGTCTTCTTCGTCGAATTCTGAGTCTACCATGGATGGCGATCGCGAAAGACAGAAACGAATTATTTGTTGCTGGTGCTCGCACATGTGTGAAGACGAGCCGTATAAGTATAAGTACGAGTAAGGATTATGAAGGATTCGGACTTATTGCTGCTAGTCATTCTCCAATCGAATCGCAAGCACGACAAAAGATCTTCTCAATAATGGGAAGTAGAGTTTAGGCAAAAAGATAAAAACAAGATGCACGACTTCGAAAAATTGACCAAGCAAAGATGAAGAACCATTATGTCCTTAACTCGCCTTACTTTTTTCTTCATATGTTGTCGTTACTCACATGTGGTCTTTAATACTTATCTCAACAATACGAGAAAAAATATAAATATATGGAGACGACACAGCTTTCTCATAATCACACCGATGGTGCTTTCGGGCATTTTTCAGATAGAACAGGAAACCGATGGACTATCTATTTTATGCACTGCTTCGGATAATGATACAGTCACCCTTAAATTTCACCAAAACTCACGTTGCAGGGGACTCCGGGAAGAGGCCTAATATGTAAATTGTGCCCTAATCGGACCATAACTTGTAGACCAACAACGAGTTCCATCTCAATGACATGGACAATTTGCCCTTTATTTTCAGAAAAGTCACTTTGCCTATGTTTCCAAATGATACAGCCACCTCATATTTTCCCTCTGCTTCCCATTTTCACACATTCCCACACAATTGCTTACTTTGTGCCAAGTTTTCCAATTTAGGTGATGGGTAAAAAAGTTGCTACCCGATTTTGAGGCAGGTCAAACTCCTACAAACGAGGAACAGGGACCGTCAAAACGGAAAAAACGCTCAAGATTTGGGCAGGTCCTATACATTTGTCAACAATTTCGCCCCGACTCCTACAGAGTATAGCATCAAAAGGAGTAGAAGACATTTTTTGTTTTCTGGAAGGGTATAAGCGAAGGATTTTGAGAGAGGCGTCGATTACGACGAAGTCATATACGAAAATCAAGTCTTTTTCGGAGCGCAACGCCCCAAGGATTGCTGTTCGGAAAGTGATAGAAAAAGACCGAGCTGATCGATGACGGAAAGTAATGAAGGCATTTCATTGACCGAAAAGCATCGCAATAACCTGGTCGCAATAAAGAGATGCATCCGACCGACAGGGGTAATGTGCCTTTTCATGGCTTGTCGTTCACTCTTCTTTCTCTCAACTGTGATGCCCCAGATGGAAGCTTGTTCTACTGGTACGATCTGAGAATAGATAGACCAGTTTACCAGGCAAAATTTCAAGGAAGAGTCACGGCATGGGCGGCATTTTTTCTCATTAACGTCTTCATTTATGCTTGGTTGTCAGCAAGCTTGAATCTTCCAGTTATCGAGTTGTAATCCGCCATGCTTTCCTTCCTTTTTGGTACTATTAGAATTGGCAGCAGAACCTCGTATTCATGCAAGATAATGCCCCCATTCGCGTCGGCCGGAGCACCCAAAACCGCTTTAGCACGCACAAATTCGACTTTTTGGCCTTACCGGCCAATAGCCCTGACTTGATTCAATGGAAAAAATTTGGGGATCATGATGAGGAAGATTTGTGAAGGAAACAAGCAGCTGGAGGTATCAGTGAGCTGAAGAAAGCAATCGTCAGCGGTTGGGGCACCAAGTTGACCAGAAACTCATTGATAGCCTTTACTTAAGCTTAGGCAATCGTATTTTTTCCATATTAAGCCTTTTCCTGAAGTGCCATGGATCGTGAGTTTTGGTGAAATTCATGGGTGGCTGTATCGATATGCGATGCAGCGCAGTAGCATCTCAGAACACCAATTTGGAATCACTACACAACTCATACGCGGTATCCTCTCATTGGTCTGCAACAAATTTAATCGCTGTCTAGTAGCTCAACTCAGAGGCCAAAAGGTAAAGTGAACTGCTTCACAACTCAGTGATAGGAGATACGAAACTGGTGACTTCAGAGTTGTACCAAATCGTAAAGCAGCAAGGGACTTGAAAAAGGTCCCTACTGCCTGAAGAAAATTCGAGATGGAAGGGTGTCATCGAGTTGAGACGCAGATCCAACCTTTGCAAGAGGGAAACGAAGCACTGTGAAACGAAAAAAATCCTATCACCAAAAGAGAAGGTGATGGTTTCGTGCTTCACTCTGGTTTCAATCGCAAACTGGATCATTCATACACATTACCTAGTACCTAAAAACTTGTCTTTCGTGATTATCTTACGACATCGATATTCACAGTATCGTAATAAGCGATGATGTGTTTTATTTTGCACAAAGAGCTCTGAAGTCATCGGAATTGCCTACTGTGAAGTTGTGATCTCTTCTTATTTTGAGAAATCGTAATAGAGTAACAGTCAACATACTCCTAGTTTCTCTATTTGCAGTTCGAAGGCAGTGCCCCAATATCTAAAAAATGCGCTCACCGAGCATTTGTTGTTCTGCTCATTTTCAAGTATTTGAAACTCGAGAAGATCATAGGCTTCACGGCAGACACACAGATCTCTTTCCATGTTCTCCACTTGTTGCTCTAATTGACGGATACGTTCTGCTTGTGATGCTACCACTCCTCTCAGTTGTTCTTCTTGTGATATCTAATAAAGATACGCAGACTGAGTCTGAAGAGAGATAGTAAAGAAAAAGGAGCAAACGAGTTTGGTAAACGATGTAAAGTAGGTGGTATAGGAAAAGGCATGGTAGCAAGAGATAATTCAAGGATTGTTCCCTAACCCCCTCCCCCTTGGCTCGCGGAACTTACCATTCTCTTCGCGTTGTAGTCGTGAGGTGGTTGTGTCTGGTGTGGTGATGATATGATTTATTCACAGCATCAATGAGACATCCAAAGTGGCGGAGTTTGAAACCAGGGCTCAATCGACGATATAAAAGCTTAAATACATTGAATTCGATGTTGAACTAATTATTGATCTCCATTCCCGGTTTAATCAGATATTCAACTGTTTGGAAACCTGGTTTTTGAACCACTGGTACTAAAAATATGTACCTTATTTTTCTTCGACGGGGTTTGAAATGCCTCCAGCCAAAATGTTCGTGAATACAATTAAACCTATTTCAATCAACACGTTGCGCTCAGATTAAAACCAGCCAAGAACTACTAGTCATGCAAATACAGATTTCGTTTAGAAATATTGCAGAGTTTGTAAAAGGGAAGAGGATTGAGAAAAATCAATAACCATTCCCACATGCGACATATGCGCGAATGAGGTTTATCATGAATTCGAATAAAGCTTCTGTTCAGGAAAATTCAAAGTTTGGAAAAACGTGGAGTGGACTGAGAAGAGATAGACAAACTCTTTCATGTAATGCGATGTGTGTACGGCAGTGGTTTACCATAAAACCAACTGAAGATTCTAGAAATATTTCGGAATTCAAAAAAAAAAAGCGAAGGGAATGGAAAACATTGATAGTCATTTCCAGATGCGGCATATCTATGCGCGAATGTGGTTTATCATGAAATAAAATAGAGATTTTGTTAAAGGAAATTCAAAGTTTGGAAAAAGTGAAGTGAATTGAGAAGAGGTAGACAATCGCTTTCATATAATGCGATATGTGCACGGATGTGGTCTACCATAAAACAAATAGAGAATCCTTTGAGAAATATTTCAGAATTCGAAAAAAGAAGTGGAAGATTGAGGGGAGGTAGACTATCATTTCTACATCATGCGATATATGATCTATAATGCTTTCTTCGGGCTTCTCCAAACTTCTCCAGGTATTTTTGCAATGATTTCTTTTGCTAACACACATATTTGCTCCATATTGAGTATTAAGTATTGGGTTGTAACATAAGTTCGTAGGGTTTTGTGTTAGGGTCATTTTACAACGATTCGCTTTGTTTTTTGGCGGAGTGTATATATTCAGTCGAAAGAGCTCTTTCTCCTCTATAAAATAGTTTTATTCGTTTTTTTGGATAATCTAGTTGTACGTCTTTTTTCTGGCTCAGAATTGGAATATCCAGGAGGAGAAAATCAGCATTTTCGACAACTGCTTTTCATCGAGGTCAATAAGCAGCCGAAGCCGCTCGGGACATATGCAGTGTGTACGAGGAAGGTGTTCTAGGTGTGTCTCTGGGTGGCCCCAGGAGAGGCACCGAAGCCGGGAGTCAAGCAAGACCTTCACTTAAAATAGGTCATGATTTGCGTTTGGTGAGACTGGAAAGGCACGGTGCACTGGGAAATGCACGAGCGAAATGCTACTGACAACAAGGAGGTCTACATTGCCTAGCTTAACCGTGTTAGTATGGCTATACGGCTGAAAAGACCGGATAGACAAGGTGAAGTCATCTTGCTCCACGACAGCGCCAGGCACCATAATGCCCAAGTCGTCAAAACACCACTTCAAAAGCTTGAATGAGAGGTTCTTCAGCATCCACCGTACTCTCCGGATCTTGCACCTACCGACTACCACCTTTCCGCTCTCTGTCAAACTAAATGAGGAGTGTTACCTTCGATGGCGAAGAGGTTCTTGAAAACTGGCTCAACAACTTCTTCGACACCAGACCGGCCGATTTTTGGCGAAACGGCATCAACAAATTGGTCGAGAGATTGGAGGAGGTCGCAAACAGTAACAGGAGGATACATCATTGATTAATTTATTATTATAATTATCGTTTTTTGTTAAAATAAATCTCTGCGAAAAAACTCTACGAACTTATGTTACAACCCAATACATTCCCCAGTCAATATGAATTGAAGTTATATTAGTTACTCAAACACAAAGGAGAAAGGGTAGAAATTTCAACGTAAGCAGTCCAATTTTCGTAGTGTGCATATCCGTGCACATATCGCATTATATGAAAGAAATTGCCTGCCTCTTCTTAATTCACTTCACTTTTTTTTTCCAAACCTCAAGTTTCCTGAACGAAATCTTTATTTGATTTCATGATTAACCACCATTCGTGCACATATCGCATGCGGGAATGGTTATCGATCTTTGTCGATCGTCTTCACTTTTTTTTCGAACTCTAAAATATTTCTAAACGAAATCTTACGGATAAAAGGTCCAGTATTCCTTTCGTTTGGAGTTTTCTTCAGAAAAAAAGCCTGGTCATTTCGTTGGCAGCCGTTCTGGTGTTCGCTTAACGTCTCGAGGGATCCAGTCAGTAACCGCCCTGTCCAACGGTCATCACTATCGCATAACGTGTCCGGCCCACCTAATCTTCGATTTCCTGGCGTAGGCGGCATCCTTGACCTTCGTTTAAGGGCGGAACTCTGAACTTCGAATCCCCTTCTGCAATTGCGTGTATAGGGAAAATCCCAGCGTAGCCCTTGCCACAGCGCGTTGAATGACGCTGACAACATGCTCATTCAGCTTTCGTAGAGTCCAAGTCTCCGAGGCGTACGTCAAAGCAGGAGAGACAGCAGTGTCGCAAAGGTGGGCGCGGAGCCTGACGTTAGTTGTCTTCTTCACTACTCCCTCTATTATCTTACATACTCCCCACGCGGAGCGTTTCCCTCTGCACAGCTCCGGAGCTCGGTCGTTCATCATCCTGACTTCCCGACCTAGATACTCGTAACAAGAGCATCCAGAAATATCCGTTATATTCAGCATAAAGGAAGTATCAGGTCCGCTTTGCATGAACACCATCTTCGTTAAATTCAGTTGTAAGCCGATCTTCCCACCAGCACTGTGAAACACGGCCAGCATTCGTTCCGCCTGCTCTGCGCTTCGTTTCTTAAGGAAGATGTCGTCTGCAAAGCGAAGGTGATGTGGATTGCGGCCGTCGTTCTTCACTCCCATGCCTTTCCAATCCATATAAAGCATGATGTTCTCGAAAACGGCGCTGAAAATTTGGGCGAAATGGTATCGTTCTGCCGGACACCTCATCACGTTGATAATGACATCCTTGTAGGACGGTGAAATCCTGGTCGTGAAACTGTCGTAGAGCTCACGAAGCATCCTTATATATTGCGTAGGAACACCCTGGTTGCCCAGGGCTTCAATTACAGCTTCTGTCTCGATGGTATGAAAGGCTTTCTTCGAGTCGACGAACGTTAGAAATAACGGCATTTTGTACTCCCGCGATATTCCAGTGAGTCTTGTAAGAGAGTGGATATGATCGATTGTATCGAACCCTCTCAGAAACATTACTTTCTCGCATGGCTGTTCTTCATGTAATATTCTGCCAATCCTGTTCAGGATCACTCGCGTGAAAAGCTTACAGGCAGCAGGCAGATTGTCCGATAGTCGCTAATATCGTCGGGATCTCCCTTCTTGTACAGCAACATAGCCTTGCTAGTTTTCCATGACGCGGGCACTTTGCATTCCGACGGGTACCGCGTAATTTTCATATAAAGATCTACAATATCTACCTATGACTGATGGTTCGACGGCACGAGTGCAGGTCCTAACTGCCGGCTACCTCAGCTCCCTCCGATCCAGAGTGGCTAACCATAAAATTGATGTAGGATTCTCATTGCACGACAGTCATTTCCACTAACGCTTAGTTTTAACAACGAAATCCTCATAGAGGTTAACTGACCAGGGAAGGATCCCAAGTTGAAGTGGTCATTCGGAATGAGACCTACACTGCTGGACGTGTTTTCGATGCTGAGTTCAAATCTGCTTTCCAAATTTGCCGAGCGTTTCTATGACCGGAGTTATGAGGGTGGTTTCAGGGAGCTTAACATAAGGAAACTTAAATCACTTGGATTACTTTCTTCTCAACGGCGGCTTGGTGTGGTGGT